>ML339958.1:0-78686 GCA_005239505.1 Nicotiana paniculata
GACGAGGTCCTTGTGATGGAAATTCTTGTGTTTAAATTCTCCCTTGTGAATTAAACTTTTACTGTAGTACTGGTAGGGAGTCATGCCTGTTAGGCTTATTCGATAATTTATGTATAACATGCGTCTATGCTCCGGAAATACCATAGTGACCCGTGCCACGTGTTAGATTTCAGCTCTGTCCAGTTGGACAAAGACTTGACTTATAAGGAGGAGCCGGTAGCTATTTTGGACCGGAAGGTTCGCCAATTGAGATCTAAGTTCCTTCAGTTCGAGTGCAGTGGAAAGGCCAGCCCGTTGAGGCAGCTACTTAGGAGTCTAAGTCATACATGCAGAGTAGATACCCACATTTGTTCGCCACTTCATGTAATTTTCTATGTCCGTTCGAGGACGAACATGTGTTTTAGAGGTGGAAATTGTGATGACCCAAGGGGTCATTTTATAAAATTAGACTTCGTTCCATGCTTAATAGCCATAATAAGACTAAAATTAAATACCTCGATTTGCATGTGCAGTCCGAGCGTGAAACCGAAAAACCTTTATTTGAAAATATGAGAAGTAGTGATTTTTAGAATTTAAATTTGATAAAAAATTTTGAGTAAACAGACCCGGATCCGTGTTCCAAAGATCTCGGGAGGTTCGCAGCAAAATATGGGATTCGGGCGTATGCCCAGAAATGAATTCCGAGGTCCCAAGCCTTAGAAATCAATTTTTGAAAGAAATTGTTTTGCTGAATTTTTTGTGAATTAAAGAAAAGAAATAATGCTAAAAATCATTGATATCGGGTCCGTATTTAGGTTCTGGAGCCCGGTACAACTTTGTTATGATAATTAGAGGTTAACTGTGAAAATTGGTGAAAATGGAGTTCGTTTGACGTGATTCGGACATCCGGTCGAGAAACTATGAACCTTTAGAGTTTTTGATGAAAACGATGACTTTTGAGGTTTAATTCATATATTTACATGTTATTTTCATGATTTTATCGCACTAGCGAGTCCGTATGATTTTTGGTTGTTTGGGCTGGTTTCCTTGTGATATGTATAACGGTTGAGAGGTTTGGTATTATTTTTACGAATTATATATATATGTATTTACGTTCTTGGTCGTTTCGTTTTGATAATATTGAGGAAGTTGTGAACAATGCAGTCTAACTATTTCGTAATTGTTGTTGTAAGTGTGTTAAAAATATTGGCTGTTCTCTTGAGTTTATCTTAAGTATATAAAGACTGATCTGGATTGACAGTTTTACGGTGTTTACTTATATTCTGGTTGGTTTTATTGTAGAATGATATTGGTTAAAGCTTACGAGCTATATGATTTTCTGTTTGAAATTGTGGAAATAACAGTATTGTGAAAGGCTTGGCTTGAATTGTGAAATTTTTTTTATGAATAAATTGATATGATATGTCTGGTGGGAGCGGGTTGCACGCCGCAACACGGAGTGATAAGGGTGAACATGTGGGATCAGGTTGCACGCCGCAACAGGAGCAATAAGGGTGATATATTTAGGGAGGAGCAATAAGCGAGGACAGGTGGGAGCGGGTTACACGCCGCAACAAGGAGCGATANGGTTTATTTTTACTGGTTTGTTTTCTTGAAAAACAAAGATTTGAAACTTCCTATTTTATATTATTATTTTCATATTTTAGCACTACTTTATTTAAAGATAAAGTTTGAAAACTCTGAAATTGTTGAGGATTGGTTATTAGCTGAGGACTGAAAGAGGAGGTTGTGTTACTTTATCATTGTTGCAGTATTTGAATTGATGTGTTTAGATTTCCTTCCTGTTTTACAATTATCATCTCAGATATATTTTCTTATTCGTGTAGAATTATTTTATTGTGTTATCGTATATATATTAATATCACATGTTTATTGTTAAAGCCCTGCCTTAGCCTCGTCACTACTTCGCTGAGGTTAGGCTCGACACTTACTCAGTACATGGGGTCGGTTGTACTGATACTACACTCTGCACTCTTTTGTGCAGATCCAGGTACTAGCCAGCAGTAGTGTTTTTTAGAGCAGCCATTTATTTATTTGGAGACACGAGGTATATCTGCAGGCGTTCACAGATCCCAAGAGTCTTCTCCTATTTTTATAAAACTATTTTAGTATATTCAGAACAGTTACAACATTTCTTTCGGCCATTATTTGTAGTATTCTTTAGTAGTTCGTGGATTGTAACACCAGACCCTGGGGTAGTCTTAGAGTTATTTACATAATTAGTTCGTAATCCGTTTTATTTAAATGGTTATCATTATTATTTTATTTTATTGTTGTTGGAAATTATTCTAATTGAGTTCCTTTGGAAGTTATTTGTTTGTACTTAAGTAATAGATTAAGGAAATAAATTATTCGAGTTCTAACATTGGCTCGCCTAACAAGTGTGGTGTTAGGCGCCATCACGATCCCTGAGATCGGGAATTTGGGTCGTGACACCTAACTTGACTGGAATGTCACAAGAAATCTATTGGAGGCATCAAAGCAAGTTTCGGGATCGTTTGGCATGCAAAACGAGACAGAATAACTGGGCAATAATACCTAATATCGAACGTTTGTTCATTTAGCTATATTTTTGAATTAGGGAGCTCGGATTTGGATAATTTTTGGAGGTAGTTTCCACCCAAGAAAATGCTGTCCAGGACTTCTCTTTTGACTTTAGAAACTGCAAGGCAGGTTCTTATTTTGGTACTTATTATTTTCTTCTTTAAGGAAGGTTCGTGTATTATCATACTTTTTGAGGTCCCCAAGTAATGTCTTTCATAGAAACTTTCTTTTTCTAATATAGGGAAACGAGGGACCTTTGCCCTTTCTATTTTTATTTCTGTATTTAAATTGAGAGAATACAGGAACGAGAGCTGGTAAAGTTGTAGTTATAGTCATGTGATTCAGGAGGGTTCGAGCCGTGGAAATAGCCTCTTGCAAAAATACAGGATAAGTCTGCGTCCTTGTGGTCCGGCCCTTCCCCGGACCCCGCGCAAAGCATGATCTTAGTGCAACCCCCCCGCTACACACACCAAATGTACTTCAATAATCAGGTTTGAGTGTGTACAATTATTCCCGTGGTAAGAAGGATTTGACTACAAGGTCAGGTGACATTTTATATATTTTGCTTAGATAATTTAACCACGCTTGAGCTGATTAATATAAGCAACTACCCGAAATGTGTGATAAAATTTCCGCCAAGCAAATTCAACAATACATTGGAGACAACCCTGTATTTGTACGAAGAAATTCAACAAATATATATAAATTATTAAGTAAGAACTCAGTAACTTAAAAGGATTATAATTTCGAATTCTTAAGGTTCAAATCCAAGCTCTGTCCCTTCTCCCAATTTTACTTCAATAATGTACAAAAATAAACTGCTCACTTTGACAAGCAGTCAAAGAAGATGGCTTTAATTTTGTTTGTTGAAACAGACTTCAGTTTACTTCCAACAGCCTTCTTTTACGTTTTCTGTTTGCCATGTCGGAAACTTGTCTCAAGGAAAAAGAAAGATATGAAACTCTCACCACCACATTTAGAAATTGAGTGTGAATAAAGGATTTCCTTTCTAAAAAATTTACCTCTTTTCTTAGAAGTTCGGTGGCATTTCAAATGAATATAAATCAAGCTTCCCTACGTAATGCTCTCATAGAAACTTTCTTTTCTTAATGAAGTTAGGAAAATAGTGTCGTGACCCAAATTTTTAACCTTAGGGATCGTAACGGCGCCTAATACCATATTTGCTAGGCAAATCAATATTAGAATTTGATTAACTACTTTATATTATTTATCCATTTAAACATAATAAAATAATCTAAAGTAAACTGAATTTATTGATTTTTGATGAAAAAATTTCAGAGATAAAATAATGAACAACTAAATAAAACGAACCACGAACTAATTTTATAAATAACTCTAAGACTACCCCAGGGTCTGGTACCACAATTCACGAACTACTAAAGAATACTACAAATAATGGGCTGAAAGAAATAATATAACTATTCTGAATATAATAAAATAGCGTTATAAAAATAGGAGAAGACTCTCGTGATCTGCGAACTTCGGCAGATATACCTCGTGTCTCCGAATAAACGAATAGCCGCTCTAAATATCTCTACTGCTGGTCGGTACCTGGATCTGCACAAAAGAGTGCACAGTGTAGTATCAGTACAACCGACCCCATGTATTGAGTGAGTCCGAGCCTAACCTCGACGAAGTAGTGACGAGGTTACGGCGGGGCATTAACAACATATAACCTGTGATAATGATATATATACAATAACACAATAAGATAATTCTACACGAACAAGAAAAAATATAACTAAGACAATAAATATAAAGCAAGAAGGAAATCTAAACAAATAATTAAGTACTGCAACAAAAATAAAATAACCCAACCGCCTTTTCAAGGCCTCAGCTATAACCAACTCTCAAATAATTTCCATGTTTCCATACTTTAACTTTAAATAAAAATAGTGCCAAAAATGTGAGGAATAGTAAAATAAACATTTAAGCCTTTCAAATCTTTATTTTCCTTGAAATTCAGTAAAAATATAAATGTCCTCCCTTATCGCTCCTTGTTACTGCGTGCAACCCGCTCTCACATGTTCACCCTTATTGCTCCTCCCTAAATATATCATCCTTAATACTCCTGTTGCGGCGTGCAACCCGATCCCACCTGTCCACCCTTATCACTCCTTGTTGCGGCGTGCAATCCACTCCCATCAGACTTATCATATCAATTTATTCATAAATTTCACAATTTAGGCCAAGCCTTTCGCAGTACTTTTATTTCCACAATTTCAAACAGAATACCGTATAGCTCGTAAGCTTTAACCAATATCATTTCACAATAAAAATAACCAGGAATATATGTAAACACCGTAACGCTGTCAACCCAGCTCAGTCTTTACGTACCATGATAGAATCAAGAGAACAACCAACACTTTTAACACACTTGCAATAGCAATTGGCAATAATCGATTGAAATCAAATAGCCACGTAAACCTCAACAATCATAAAACAGTTAAACTGCATTTCTCATAACTTCCTCAATATTATCAAAAATGAAACCAACAGGAACATAATTATATATGTATCTCGTAAAAATAATGCCAAAATGCACAACCGTTTTGTACCACAAGGTAACCAGCTAAAACAACCAATACACTTTCCAAATTAACCACAACAATATTTAACAACAAAATAACGAGGCTAAGTAGTCATAGAAACAATAATGCACATAGAACAAATTAATGCAAGAATCAATTAAGTTGGGAAGAGAAAAGGGATCATGCTTAACATGCAATTTGGTGGTGCATAGATACTCGTCACCTCACCTATACACCACATACATGCATTTCACATAGCAAACACGTGGGGATTCCTATTTTCTCAAGTCAAAGTTAGACAAAAAACTTATCTCAATTTCGTAGGTCACTCACTGCTCAATTATTGCTTTAACTTTTGAATTCACCTCTAGCTTGCTCGAATCTAATCATAATTAACTCAATATCATCAATCTATGCTAAAGCAACTAACTTTATTGAAAAATATAATTTTTTCTAAGTTTTCCAAAAAAAGTAAAAACTTGACCCCGGGCCCGCTTGTTCTAAACTCGGGGTTCGGACCAAATTACGTTTACCCATTCACCCAAGAACCCAAATATATAATTAGTTTCGTAATCCGACCTCAATTCGAGGTAAAAATTCGATTTTTACAAAATTCCCTAATTCTATCCTAACCCTCAATTTTTACCATGAAAATTCTTAGTTTTTGATTTAAAAGTGAAGAAAAAAAATAAGGAATTGAAAGAGTAGTCTGTCCGTTTTGTATATATTTTTCTGACAGCCATTCTGCCTCGTTTCTCGGGCTCCTTAAACTCGATTTTTATGTGTCCAATAGATTCCTTGTGAAATTATAGTCATTCTAGGCTTTTGAATCGCTCAATTTGACCTTATAATGAAGGAGATATATAGGTTTTAATATTTGCAAATAGTGCAGATTTTTCATACGCCGTCAATGCCAATTTCGTAATTAACCTGAAAAATCTGGCAACCTTAGTAAAATGACCATAAAATCCTCATACGATGTCCAAATTCGATGATTCTTTTTTCAACGGGTCCGTAATTACGATACAAATCTAATATTTCATTCAAAACAGAAATCGGAGCTCATTTGTTAAATATGATATCATTTATGCTTGAATAAACGACGTCGAAGCATAAGAAAGAACGAGCGCAACACAACCCAAACCTATTTGAAACTCACCCGAGCCCTCGGGGCTCTAAACCAAACATGTACGCAAGTCTAAAAGCATCATATGGACTTGCTCGTGCGATCAAATCATGAAAATAGCATGTAAAACTAGGAATTAAACCTCAAAACTCATTATTTTTCTAAAGAACACTTAAAGTTCACTATTTATCAACCGGACGTCCGAATCACGTCAAATAAATTCCGATTTTCACCAAATTCTGCATACAATGCTTAAATATCATAACAAGCCTGTATGGATCTCCGGAACCAAAATACAGGCCCGAGACCAACAATTTCAAATGTTAATTCATTTCCTTATTTCATTAATAATTCAGCAGAACAATTTCTTTCAAAAATTGATTTCTAAGGCTTGGGAGCTCGGACGGGCATACGCCCAAGTCCCATATTTTACTGTGGACCTCCCGAGATCGTCGAAACACATATCCGAGTCCGTTTACTCAAAATGTTGACTCAAGTCAACTAAAACTAAATTTTCAATTCTAAAAATTATTATTTCTTATATTTCACATAAAAGCTTTTCAGTTTCACGCCGGATTGCACACGCAAATTGAGGTAGTTAAAATTAATCTTATTATGGATAATAAGCCTAGAACGGAGTCTAAATTCATTGAATGACCCCTTGGGTCATCATAATCTCCACTTCTAAAACAAACATTCGTCCTCAAACGGACATAGAAAATTACATGAAATGGTGAACATGTGTGGATATCTACTCTGCATGTCCGACTCGGACTCCCAAGTAGCTGCCTCAATGGGCTGGCCTCTCCACTGCACTCGAACTGAAGGATAACTCTTAGATCTCAACTTATGAACCTGCCGGTCTAAAATGGCTACCGGCTCCTCCTCATAAGTCAAGTCCTTGTCCAACCGGACAGAGCTGAAATCTTTCACGTGAGACGGGTCACCATGATATTTCCGTAGATTAGACACGTGGAATACCGGATGAACTGAGGATAACCCTAGAGGCAATACAAGTTTATAAGACACCTCCCCCACTCTCTCAAGAATCTCAAATGGCTCGATATACCTAAGGTTCAACTTACCCTTCTTCCCAAATCCCATAACACCCTTCATGGGCGATACCCGAAGTAATACCCTCTCTCCAACCATGAACGTCACATCACAAACTTTACGGACGGCATAACTCTTTTGCCTTGACTGAGCTGTACGAAGTTGATCCTGGGTAATCTTGACCTTATCTAAGGCTTCCTGACTAAGTCTGTACCCAATAACCGAGCCTCTCCCAGCTCAAACCATCCAACTGGCGATCTACACCGTCTACCATATAACGCCTCGTAAGTAGCCATCTGAATGCTCGACTGATAACTATTATACGCAAACTCCGCTAACGGTAAGAACTGATCCCAAGAACCTCCGAAGTCAATAACACAAGCGCGGAGCATATCCTCCAATATCTGAATGGTACGCTCAGACTGCTCGTCAGTCTGAGGATGAAATGTTGTGCTCAACTCAACCCGGGTAGACAACTCACGCTGAACTGCCCTCCAAAAGTGCAAAGTAAACTGCGTACCCTGATAAAAAATGATAGACGCGGGCACACCATGAAGGCGAACTATCTCTCGAATATATAACTCAGCCAACCGCTCTGAAGTATAAGTACTTGCCACAGGAATGAAATATGCTGATTTAGTCAGCCTATCCACAATAACCCAAACTGCATCGAATTTCCTCTGATTCCGTGGGAGTCCAACAACGAAGTCCATACTGATACGCTCCCACTTCCACTCAGGAATCTCTATCTGCTGAAGCAAACCACCAGTTCTCTGATGCTCATACTTTACCTGCTGACAATTTAAGCAACGAGCCACATACGCCACAATGTCCTTTTTCATCCTTCTCCACCAATAATGCTGCCTCAAATCTTGGTACATTTTAGGTGCCCCTAGGTGAATAGAATACCTAGAATTATGAGCCTACTCCAGGATCAATTCACGAAGGCCATCAACATTAGGCACACATAACCTACCCCGCATCCTCAAACACCATCATCCTCAACTGTAACCTTCTTGGCATCACCGTGCTGAACCGTGTCCCTAAGGACCGCCAAATGTGGGTCATCATCCTGCCGGTCCCTGATACGGTCAATTAGAGAAGACCGAGTGACTGTAGAAGCTAGAACACTGTGGGCAAAATATCCAACCTCACGAACTGATTAGCTAACGTCTGGATGTCTGAAGCCAACAGTCTCTCACCAACTGGAATATACGCAAGGCTGCCCATACTCACCGCCTTCCTACTCAATGCATCGTCCACCACGTTGGCCTTCCCTGGGTGGTACAATATGGTGACATCATAATCTTTTAGTAACTCTAACCATCTCTGCTTCCTCAAAATTTAGATCTTTCTGCTTGAATAAGTACTGGAGGCTGTGATGGTCAGTAAAAACCTCACACGACACGCCATAAAGATAGTGCCTCTAAATTTTCAATGCATGAACAATGGCTGCCAACTCTAAGTCATGAACAAGGTAATTCTTCTCATGGAATTTCAACTAACGAGACGCGTATACAATCACCCTGCCATCCTGCATCAATACTACTCCAAGTCTAACTCGGGAAGCATCACAATAAACCATGAAGGAACCCGAACCTGAACCTGATGGTAACACCAACACCGTTGCTAAGTTAAGGCAATCTCGAGCTTCTGAAAATTCAACCCATGCTCGTCTGAACATTCGAATGGAACATCCTTTTGGCTCAATATGCTCTTAGTAGTTGTTCATAGTCAATTACATATTTATCAAATAACTTCACGTTAACAATAATCTCCTTTCAGACCTTCACAATAGTTATACGAGGTGCGATGCATGAAGAACTCATAATTATTTACCTGATTAACGTGTCTCATTTAACGCCACACGGGCGGCACATACCTCGTAGGTCAAAGCTCAATAATTATAACACTGGTTTGGTAAACTATGCACAATTAATTAATTAATTTATTATTATTATTATTATTATTATTATTTCACAAAATTTTTTGAATAACCCTAACATGCATGACTCCCTACAAGTACTATAGTAAAATTTTAATTCACAAGGGAGAATTTTAACACAAGAATTTCCATCACAAGGATCTCATCCTTACATAACTTCCACCGTGGCTAGTAGCCCGGTCATATTAAAACACGAGGATCTCGTCCTCAATTCTCAATCACAAGTAATATGCATATCGTGCAACTCGAAACCTTCCTTTTCCTTCTTTTAAATATTTTTTGTTGACAAAATTACAACACGTGATGATAGACATGGCTACCTCCATAGAATTTCCCAATGCAAGTGTCCCCATAAGTAGTTCTTTTTTTGAGTTATGAAGCTCACCGAGAGTGGAGCATATTAGGAGAACTTTATTAAATACGCATAACCGAATTAAGTTGAAGAAATTATGACTTTATAATAATTAGAGTTTGTTCTTGTAATGACACCATTTAATGTAACGGCCTCAGCCATACCATAGGAAATATATCAACAGGTTGGGTCTCCACCTCTAGGAATCTAACCTCCGCCTTCGACATTCCGACCCCTTTTTCCCTAGCTGGTCATGTAAGTTGAGTTATAACTGCAATGAGGCATGTAGCCTGGGTGTTCTGATGAAATATGACTCTCCCAAGTCTAGGACGGTTTCTATCACCAGCCGAATTAAAGTATGAACTTGCCCTGAGTCGCACAAAAATTTTACAATCAAATTTAAGTCTTTTAATGAGTCTGTGAACTTACTCTCTGGCTATATGAATCGAAGTTGGAGTGTGACGGGCTAACTTATTGAACCAGATGGCATATGCTGACACCGTCATAGTGACTTGACGCAACCGTTCAAACCCTATGCGCCACGCATTATGGAAAGTACGAGAAACAAATTCTTTCAAAAGCATTATGAGAACTGAGTCAGATAGTTGGTGTTGCAATGGCTGGTCGTCTTGCTCGTATGCTTGTCACAAACACCGTCGGCCAATTTCTTCTTTTACTGTGTTGACTCAACATTGCTGAGCTACCCTCTTTATTCATATAATTTTCATTATTATTTTGGGGTAACTCTCATATCTATTGACACACAATGATCACAAAAGTAGAGCTTTATACCGATAAATCTTGGAACAAACCATATAGTCAAGAATCTTGCTATTCATTGTACTCCCTCTGGAGCACCCCCTAAAATCTGCAACTGTGGCTTCCGCGCTAAGTAGACCTTCTGTAGATTTAAAGTTGTTTCCTTTGGTACTGAGGTATAGGATTATTAAGGAGACATACACACCACAATCCCCAATTTTATCTCTTGCAAAATCTCCGGCCTTATACATTCCAAGCCAAAACCAATATAACATATGGACTCGCAATCTATTCCTTGATAGTGGACTTCCCCACTTGGAACAAAATCATAGGTCACAATGCCTGATAATCCACAATGTTAAACTTCACAGCTCATATAAATTAAAAACCCGATGCTTTCAACTATTCCCTTGTTATACAATACTGGGGTAGCCATAAATCCTTCTGATATATGGACTAGTCCAACCTGTACCGACTGAGGTGGAACCTCCACGTCTATATCCATTTGAGATTGTACAATAATTACTGATGTTCGAGCTTTAGACTGAGCTCTGCTTCTGTCTCTTCCCTTGATCATAGCTGTCATGGGCTTCATCTCTTGTCCGGTCGTAGACGCTTTGCGTGTTGTCGAGATTTATGAGAGGACATGAGTAGGCAAGTTCAATCATCAATGGTAGAATAAATTCACACAATGGAGTAGAATATAAGTGAAATTGTTAAGGAGCAGAACAATGAAGTTGGGAGTGTAAGAACTGAGGAAAACCAACAGAATCAGATGAAACCAACTATGTTATGAAGATCATGGGCTGGATTTTTGCAGGAAAACAAATTAGCGGTGAAAGGAATGGATCTAACATATGTACCATTGGTGATACAAGAGGGTGAGGTAGTAGTTCAAATTATAGAAGAAGATATTGCTGAGGAAAAACAGAAATGGGATCGAGCAGTAATAATGTATGTGGTGGGAAATACGCCAACTATAGGAGCTATTGAACGATATGTTGTTGCTCAATGGGGGAAAATCAGAAAACCTAAGGTACTAGTCCATAGTGATGGATATTTCATAATTTTGATGCATAGTAATGATGATAGAGATGAGATACTGATGAATGGTCCATACACGATGAACAACATACCTGTTATACTAAAAGCATGGACTGAACGGTTCGATTTTAATGAAGAGGTCTTGAAAAATATACCATTATGGGTAAAGTTTCCAAAACTCCCACTGAACTATTGGAGTAGCAGGGCACTAAGCAATATTGGTAGTTGACTAGGGAAGCCTCTCTATGCTGTGCGTGCACAACTGTAGCTGATAGGATCTCTTATGCACAGATCCTTATTAAGATGGACATAACTAGGGCGCTACCAGGGTCAATAAGTTGATTAATCCTAGTGATAGGCTAATAGAGCAAATAGTGCAGTATGAATGGAGACCACAATATTGCCAAAGTTGTTGTCAAATTGGGCATTCATGCCAAGAAAGAAAGAAGATTCAAGAGGGAGGACAGAGAACATATGGTGGGCAGAATCAGCAAAAGATATGGAAAGCTGTAAGAAAACTTAACCCAAGCTCTGATGGAATTGACACAAGAGGTAGGTTTTTGGAGATGATGGAGGACAACAATGAGGGGATCCAGAATAAGAGTCTAAATGAAGAACAATAGCAAATGGCTACAAGAAAATCTGCATTTAAGAAGAATGGAAGGGGTAGAGATGAGAAAGAAATCAACATTGGTAATGCGTTGAATGTACTGGTAGACACTGCACAAAAGCTTGTCCAGATGATATGAGCACAAAATATGCAGAATGAACTGCCTAGAGATAGAGGCAGAGATGGGAATAGTGTCACGCCCCCTTTTCCCCAAGCGCTCCTTTTGGGGTCGGTTGAAAGGGGTTTATGACATTGGTTGAAACAACTCGTTCTTTTTGGGAAAGGGGTTTGCATATTTTGAAGAGTCGCCATCTAATGATTTTAACGGTGCGTTAGGGCACCTAAGGGGTTCAATTACAACTACATTAATAACTAGAGATTGGGTAAGGGCTTGAAATTATTCTAAGGGGAAGGTGTTATGCACCCCTCAGGATCCAAAAGTGTGGTTCCCGGCTAAATGGTTTTGGTGAATTTGTACGGCTTAGCAAATAAGCAAATAAAGGCCCAAATAAGAGGGGATTTAAGTCTTAAGCATACAAATGTTTGAAAATAGTAAAGAAGATTATATTTTGAAAGGATTACGATCTAAGCATATAAAAGGTATCCTAGGTTTATAATAATATGGATCACATCAATGCAATACCCGGTAATCACTCCTCGAAGAGGGGCTACACGTGGTATTAGCGCACTTGTCATCATATATATGTATATATATATTCTACCCTTTCCCACCCCGTGAAAGCAACTAAATCGGGTGTTGGTCTCGACCTCTAATGCATGTTGTTACCCGTCCCTTCCTATCAGTCCTGGAGGAAATTAGGACTCCTATCCTAAAGGAGGTTCTAGGCAGACCCTCAGGATTTAAAGGTGAAAATACTAAGGCGACATATAATGAACGAGTAGAACTGCAGATAAAGGGGTAGCACATAAACAAGAAAGGGCTCAAAGACCTCCACAAATAGTGCACATAAACATCATGTCTCATACACAATTAAAGTCCATATCCAGGTTTAGATCCTAAGCATGATATCTAAGTGATAACACAAAGACAAATTTATTGCATAACTCAGAGAGGAAAGTCTTAGTCAGGCTTGCCTACTGGTTTTAAGCATGCTGACAGTTGAACACTAATCACAAAGGACAGTTCTAGTTTTATTTTTTAAGTTGATTACCTAAGGCTTGCCTAGGTGTAAGATAACATGCAATTCTAGGTGTTGAAGATGTGCAATGACTAATTACCAGTTGTTTAGAATAGGGGACTGTTTTAGATATCTGTATTTAGACTAAGTGCAGTTAAATGAATACGATCCTATAACATGATGTCTAATGCGGCATGATGCATAGTAACCTAAACATGATTTCTAAATGCACATAAAATAACAACATTATGCACCGTTTCAGGTATAGCAAGAGTACAGCTTGTTAATGTTACTTACCAAGAAACATGATCTCTAAGTGGTGCAGGCGTGGTGAGACATGATTGCAGTTTATTTATCCTAGGACAAGACTTCTAATGAAGTTTCAGAACATGTTTACATGGACAGAATCACATAATAGCGTTTTATTTTATTGTTATTATTTATCCTATAGGCAGGATTTCTAAGCGTAGATGAGATGTTGAATACACATAAATCCTAAGTAGCATGATATCTAATGCATGGACATATGAACCTACACAGGATCTCTATCACACAGATAGGGAATAAAATACCTAAGCATGGTTTCTACCCTTGTAATAGCTAGGCATGTATAGTTACCCCTCCCGTTTCACTATCCAGCCCCATAAGTATTTACAAATTATTACAGGCCAAGGATTATGGATTACACAACCAGAAGTGAAAATTATAAGAAGTTATTCTATAGGGAGCCTTCAATTAGGCCCAAATCCTCTAAACCTCATTTCCATATGGTATTCATAGCCTTTTCACAGTCCGGGTGTGTCAAAGTTCCATAAGGACCTCAAGGGTTCCCGGGCAGTGCTCACACCCAGACTTAGTAACCAGGAGTTAAACATGTGAAGTGTGGTAATACCAGCCTCAGTGTGTCAAAGTTTAGAGGGAAATCAAGGTCCCAAAGTAGTTCTCACACTGAGGGGGCAGAACTTAAAGGTCTAGGAATCAAGTGAAGTGCAAGAGCTAGATTTGAAAAGGTTTTGACACAAAACAACACTGGGTTGATTCAGTAAATAAAGAAGTTTTCTGAAAAAGCTTTGGAAAAGCAGCAAACAACTCGCACAGGTTTAACACATTCAAACATAGATCTCACTTAGGGTCAATGGGAATTGGGACACGTAGAGCACACAACATGATGGGCACAAACTAGGCAGAAGCCTTGCAATTGGTTACAGGTAGTGGGACACAAACTTAGGAATACTAGTTAGACATGGTCATACAGTCAGAAATACCTAGAGTATGGGATCAATCATGGTTGAAAACCAATCACAGAATAAGATTAGAGGGAGTGCTGGGAGAGGGTAGGACAAAATTACACATAGGTTTAAGAAACACATGTTAAGTAACATACAAGGCAATTATAGTATCCTAGGGATTTCATGCTGAGGCTATAAGGGAGGAGATACCCAGAACCAAACAACATAATATGTGAAACTAGTTGCAAGTAGGGACAACATAACCATAAGTAAAAGGAAACCAGAAGCAAGATGCATCGTAATAACCAAAGAAACATGTTGTTTTGGAGACTTTAACTATAAAATGGAAACATACTAGTTGAAGACAGCAAATATAGAATAAGAGGCAAGTACAATAGCTAGTCTTGGCTTCCAGCCAACTAGCAATAGCAAACAATCGAGAGAAGAATAGTAGATTGTGTGTGTGTGAGAAAGAGAGAATATAACCAGGTCTATATCCTTTTGTTAATGAAAGAGTAGTGTGTATATATAGTTTTTTTTTAAAAATCGGTAGTGAATAAGGCAATAAACCAATAATTAGGGACTGAGCATCAATCAGTATAGGTATCCCTTAATTGAAGGGATTGAGTTTAAACGGCTAGCAGGGAAAACAACAAATAAGAAAAGTTCCCATATGTAGCTTAGAGCAATATTCAAAATAGTGTGAAATTCGCATAAGTGTCCCTTAATTGAAGGGATTGAGTTCAAACGGCTAGCAGGCAAAACAACAAATAAGGAAAGTTCCCATATGTGACATGCATATGACATATAAGGAAACAACTTCAAATCAGTACAAGCATACAATAGAGGCTAGGTTCACAGACTCTAATTAAGGGAATGCGAATCAATTAACAGAAAATAAATCATGAAACAAGGTAAAAAATGGATTAAGGTCAGAAATTAATCAATAAGGTCTCAAATCACAAGGAATCAAGGATTCAAAAAATAGAAAAGATAGCACTGATTTATCACAATATTATGAGAATAAGCACAATAACATATAATAGACAAAAATCAGAACCTCAAGAAGACTAGTAAGGTAAAATCATGCAAATGTTAGGGATTCATATAGAACACAGTACGAATCGACAGAGCAAACATGATATAGGCAAAAAAAAGTGAATAGTCAGGAACCCTAATAGGTAAACCTGGGGTAAAACCACAAAATCATGGAATTTTCAGGAGAAACAGTAAACATAATAGAACATATCATTAGAAATAACTCAGAACCCTATGATTAGAACTAAGAAAAATTAGGGTTTTCAACAGAATAACTCGAATAGAGGAGAAGGCTTAAGCAAACGTTTTAAACATAGAGATTCATAGATTAATACAAAAAATCAGGAGAAAAAGTGTTTTTGAAAAGGGTTTTAAGAACCCTAGTTTGAAGATGAAAAGCCATTTTGGGAAAATCGGAAAACCTTTAGGAAGTATAACATAGTAACTCAGGATACACCCAGATCTACCATAGATCTAAAGAATCGGCAGAGTTTTTAAACATTTAGGGTTCCAAATAGAACCTAGAAAGATAAGAAAACCTCAAACATTACCGAGTTAAACTCCAAAAGTCATAGATCTTAATTAGACGGCAGGAGGTGGCAGGAGAATGGTGAGTACATGCCAGGGGGGTAGGAGAGTGAACCTAGGTCTCTTGAAGACCTTAGGGATAGCAACACTGGTCGTAAAGGAACGATAGGAGACAGGAGGGTGGTGAGGATTCCATGGCTTCCGGTGGAGAGGTGGCCAAAGAAGACGAAGGGCCTCATCGGAGGCAGAGAGGAGACCGAAAGTCTCTAGAGAGTTAGAGAGATAGAGAGAGAGTAGAGAGATATAGAGACCGAGTGAAAGAGGGGTCGGGGGGGGGGGGGGGGGGGGGGGGGGGGGGGGGGTAGTCTCCCAGGTTTAATTATGGTAACACTAATATGGGCCATTGATTTAATTGATCAACGACTTAGATTAGTTGTGGGGTTGGGCTGGGTAGGAATTCAGTTTGGGCTGGGGTTAGTTGTGTTAGGACCAGGTTTGATTTAGGCTGGAATTTAAATAAAGAATGGCTATTTGTTAAATACCCATTAAAATTAGATAAATAATTAATAAAAACAGGTAATAATCATATAAAATAAAATTAAGGCTAAATAGGTAAAATTAAGATAATTAAATAATATTAAAATATAAAATGACTAACTATTGAATTAAACTGGCATAAAATGTACAATTAGGCTATAATTGCAAAATTATTGTAATTATAGCCAAATAATGCCAAATTGGCTAATTTTGAAATAATCAAATCCTAATAGGATTAAAAATGATATATTGCTGGGAAATATTTTGAAATTATTTATAATACAATTTATGAATAATTATTGAATATAAAAATACTGAATAAATTGGAAAAGAATTTAATAAAAATATGAAAAATTACGAAAAAATATCAGTTATTATAAAGAGTGATTTTGAAGGTATATATGCAAATTTTAAAATAGTTTGAGGAAAAATTGGGTATCAACAGCTGCCCCTCTTTATCCGGGAAGGATGAAAGAGTTGTGGGTAAAGATATGATGGCCAATTTTGACCAAGCGAAGCAGTTTGAAGAGGTTTAGGCCGCACCCTGGTTTCGAAGTTGCCTACACATCCCTAGTTTTACAAGAATCAGGCCGTGTGTAGTTCAGGAGGCATCGACGAAGAGTACCGACGGAGCTTTTACAAGAACGGACGCAACATATAGGACTGATTGAATAAATGAATTACGGGGTAATTAGGAGAACTGGAGCGGGATCGCTCCTGCCGGGACAACTGCTGTTTGCCAGGTTACCTGCAAATGAGTAATACAAGCATATCGTGCGTAATTTAAACATGATGCAAATTCCTGTTGGACTATGAATGCTGTCTGGTTAAGGATGACGTTGTTAGACCATGATGTCCCGGGCCATGAATTGCGTGATGCAAGATTCGCAGGCCATGAAATGATGTTCTCGAGCCATGAAGATGATGCCTCCGAACCATGATGCCTTTGAATAATGATATGCAAACTGATAAAAGAGATCCCCAGGCCATGGCATGGTGTTCAAAGATAGTGCCTCCGAACAATGACGCCTTTGGATAAGTTGGCGATATTTCCGCCCATGAAGATGCAACAGTGTGGGTGACAAGACAAAGCTTAGTCTTGCGAATTAAATGGGCATAGCTTAGCCCAAAAAGGAAAGCGCAGTAACTAATGCTAGAGGCATTGGTTGCTTTTGAGAAGTAAATGGGAGGCAGCGTTTAACCTCAGAAGGCAGAAAGGTAGCCTTTTGCAAGATGCGAATGCAGATGGAGGTAGCGTTTAACCTCGGAAGGCAGAAAGGTAGCCTTATGGAAGATGCGAATGCAGATGGAGGTAGCGTTTAACCTCGGAAGGCAGAAAGGTAGTCTTATGCAAGATGCAAATGCAGATGTAAGTAGCGTTTAACCTCGGAAGGCAGAAAGGTAGCCTTATGGAAGATGCGAATGCAGATGGAGGTAGCGTTTAACCTCAGAAGGCAGAATGGTAGTCTTATGCAAGATGCGAATGCAGATAGAGGTAGCGTTTAACCTTGGAAGGCAGAAAGGTCGCCTTATGTAAGATGTGAATGCAGATGGAGGTAGCGTTTAACCTCGGAAGGCAGAAAGGTATCCTTATGCAAGATTAAGGAAGGGCAACAAAAATTCTTAGCTGGTCCTAAATTGCGGTAGAGCATTGTGATAATGAAACATCGTTTGTGCTGATAATAAATGTTGGCATGTGCGACGGGTTTGAGGAACGATGTCTGTCCTTTGAGCGGATAATATGTTTTGGGGCTTTTGCAATTTTTTGTGCCTGCATCCAAAGAAAGATCGTGAGTTTTGTAAAGGGGAAAGGTTAGTTCGCATTCCTGCTGGCTCTGCTTGGCTCGTTTTCTTGATCATGATGATACTGTCTGTATCATTGGGGTAGTGTTCGCTAAACAAGCTGTTTCAGAAAAATAAATATGCGTGATTTAATAAGAGTATAATATATAATCTAAAATAGTGTTAGATGAACCGACGACGTGACACGGTTTGAGACATTGCAACCTCTCCTGCTGCGGAATTTTGAGGGTCCTCAAAATTCTGCCCCAGTTTGCCGGGTGGACGCCTCTGACTACTGCTCGTGCGGCGATTGGCTAAACTTGCTTCAGAATTTTGAGGGTCCCAGTTAGCTGGGTGAATGCTTGTGTACTACTGCTCGCTTCAGAATTTTGTGGGTGCCCCAGTTTCCAATTGCGGGGAAAAATTAATTTTTATTGAATTGTGACCGAACCCATAGGGCTGCCTACGTATCCCCTCTTAAACGGGAATCAGGTCAGGCGTAGTTCAATTTACATCACTGAGAAAGCATAAAGATTACACATAGTAGCGCTTGACTGCATCTGAATAGATTGGTTTTGGCCAAACTTCTCCGTCCATTTCTGCAAGTATGAGTGCTCCTCCAGTCAGCACTCTATGAACCATGTACGGACCTTGCCAGTTGGGAGAGAACTTCCCCTTGGCTTCATCTTGATGCGGAAAGATTTTCTTTAACACCAGCTGCCCTGGTGTGAATCATCTCGGCTTGACTTTCTTGTTGAAGGCCCTGGCCATTCTGTTATGATATAGTTGACCATGACATGCTGCATTCATTCTATTCCTGTCTATGAGGTCTAGTTTCTCATAACGGCTCCTTACCCACTCTGCATCGCTGAGCTCAGCTTCCTGTATAATTCTTAGAGATGGAATCTCCACTTCGGCAGGAATAACAACCTCTGTACCATAAACTAGCATATAGGGAGTTGCCCATGTTGATGTGCGGACAGTGGTGCGGTATCCCAATAAACCAAATGATAACTTTTCATGCCACTGCTTGTGCCTTTCTATCATCTTTCTTAGTATCTTCTTGATGTTTTTGTTAGCGGCCTCTACGCTCCATTCATTTAAGGTATGTATGTTGTGGAATTTTTGTGTTTGATCTTGAGAGTTTCACACATAGCTGTCATCAAGTCACTATTGAAATTAGAACCATTGTCGGTGATGATTGACTGGGGAACTCCGAACCGACAAACAATGCGGTCGCGGACAAAGTCGGCCACGACTTTCTTAGTAACTGCTTGTAGGAGGCCGCTTCGACCCATTTAGTGAAGTAGTCAATGGCGACCAAAATGAACTTGTGGCCATTAGAGGCGGCATGCTCGATTGGTCGAATAACGTCCATACCCAAAGCGGCGAACGACCATGGTGAGCTGGTTGCATTGAGCTCACTTGAAGGCACCTTTATCATATCCCCGTGTATCTTGCAACGGTGGCACTTCCAAACATACTGGATGCAGTCCGTTTCCATAGTCATTCAAAAGTAACAAGCTCGGAGTATCTTCTTTGCTAGAACAAAACCGTTCATATGTGGGCCACAGGTCCCAATATGAATTTCTTCCAGCAATTTTGATGCTTCTTTTGCGTCGACACACCTTAATAACCCCAAATAGGGAGTCCTCCTATACATGATTCTTCCGTTTGTGATTGAAATTTTTGGACAATCTCCGAAGTGTGCGTTTCTGAGTGGAATTTGCAAGCTCGGGGTATTCTCCTTTTGCCAAGTACTCATCGATGTCGTGAAACCAAGGATTTCCGTCTGCTTCTTCTTTGACATGGTCACAGTAAGCTGGCTGATTATGGATCTTTATAGGAATAGGGTCAATGAAATTCTTGTCCGGATGCTGGATCATTGAGGACAAAGTAGCTAATGTGTCGGCGAACTCATTATAGATTCTGGGGACGTGCCGGAGCTCTATCTTTGTGAACCTCTTTCTTAATTCCTGTACGTGGTGCAGATACAGAAGTATCTTGGAATTCTTTGTTGCCCATTCTCCTTTTACCTGACGTACCAATAAGTCTGAACCACCGATCACTAACAGCTCCTGGACGTTCATGTCAATGGCCATATTGAGCCCTAAGATGCAGGCTTCATATTCGGTCATATTGTTGGTGCAAGGGAACCTAAGTTTGGAGGATATCAGATAATGCTGACCGGTCTCTGATACTAGGACTGCTCCAATACCGACTCCCTTGAAGTTTGCTGCTCCATCAAAGAACATCCTACAACCATCATAGGATTCTGCAATATCTTCTCCTATGAATGATACCTCTTCATCAGGAAAATATGTTTTCAGGGGTTCGTATCCTCCGTCTACGGGATTCTCAACAAGATGGTCTGCCAGAGCTTGTCCTTTAACTGCCTTCTATGTCATGTAAACAATGTCAAATTCGCTCAGCAGGATTTGCCACTTGGCTAGCTTGCCAATGGGCATGGGCTTCTGAAAGATGTACTTTAATGGATCTATCCTTGATATGAGATATGTTTTGTAGGCACATAAGTAATGCCTCAGCTTTTGGGCGACCCAAGTTAGAGCACAACGGGTACGCTCTAATAGAGAATACTGGGCCTTATATGGAGTGAACTTCTTGCCGAGGTAATAAATAGCTTGTTCCTTCCTCCCCGTTTCATCGTGCTGCCCTAGAATGCAGCCGAAAGCTCCATCTAACACGACAAGATAGAGTAACAGAGGTCTGCCTGGCTCGGGCGATACTAGGACTGGCGGTGTTGACAAATATTCCTTGATTCTGTAGAAATCCTTGTGACAATCATCGGTCCACTTGGTCTCAACGTCCTTCTTTAGCATCTTAAAGATTGGTCCACAGATGATTGTAGACTGTGCTATTAACCGGCTGATGTAATTAAGCCTCCCCAAGAAACTCAATACATCTTTCTTGTTCCTTGGTGGTGGTAGTTCTTGAATGGCTTTGACTTTTGACGGATCCAATTCTTTTCCCCGGCGGCTTACAATAAAACCCAGCAACTTCCCAGCAGGAACCCCGAATGCACACTTCACAGGGATTTAGTTTCAGATTGTATTTTCGCAATCTATTGAAGAACTTCCCCAAATTCTCCATGTGATCAGAAACATTGTTTGATTTGATAATGACATCATCCACGTACACCTCGATCTTCTTGTGAATCATGTCATAATATGGTGGTCATGGCCCTCATGTAGGTGGCCCCTGCATTCTTTAGGCCGAATGGCATCATCTTGTAACAATACACTCCCCACAGCGTGATGAACGTCGCTTTCTCAGCATCTTCCTCATCCATCCAAATATGGTGATAACCGGTGAAGCAATCCACGGAGGACTGCAATTCATGCTTGGCACAGTTGTCAATCAGAATGTCTATATTTGGTAAGGGGAAGTCGTCTTTCGGATTGGCCCAGTTGAGATCCCGGTAGTCGACGCACACTCTGACCTTCCCGTCCTTCTTTGGCACAGGTACAATGTTGGCTAACCATGTAGGGTACTCCACTACCCGGAGAACTTTGGCGTTGATCTTCTTGGTAACTTCTTCTTTGATTTTCAAACTTATGTCGGGTTTGAACTTTCTGAGCTTTTGTTTCACCGGTGGACATGTTGAATTGGTTGGCAGTTTGTGAGCCACAATAGACATACTTAGACCAGTCATGTCATCATACGACCATGCAAACACGTCCTCATACTCTTTTGGAAACTCTGTGTATTCTTTCTTTTCTGATGGTGACAAATGAATGCTGATGCGAGTCTCCTTGACATTTTCTGAGTCTCCTAGGTTGATAACTTCGGTCTCGTCCAGGTTGGACTTAGGCCTGTTCTCAAAGTTCTCAACTTCTTTGATAATCTCGTCAGATATGTAGTCTT
Organism: Nicotiana paniculata; assembly: GCA_005239505.1. Lineage (NCBI taxonomy): Eukaryota > Viridiplantae > Streptophyta > Magnoliopsida > Solanales > Solanaceae > Nicotiana > Nicotiana paniculata. The sequence goes on from ML339958.1 coordinate 22,124, forward strand.
CGTCTGAATCAATGTTCGTTTGCTGCGTTGTCTCATTGCATGTCACAGTCATCGGTTCATTAAGACAAGTAATAGTAATGTTGTATAAATAAAGTACCGAGAGAAGACAATAGGAATAAATAACGGACCCGTGAGTGAAATTTAGAAGATTCTTTGATGAATTGAATAACTGTTTTGAACATTGAGGATCTTATTGTAGAATAAAATGCAAAAAAGGATAATCATTTAGTAAATAAAGTAGTAAATAATTCTTGTTTTAGCCTTGCTACCCCGAGGCTCGTCGGGCTTTGGTCGTCTTGATAGACCAGTTCTTGAGATATGTCCCCTTGCTTACAGTCTGTATGGAAGGGCCTTCCTCCCCCTCCTCTGCGAGAACAACACAACAATCCATATCCTCGTCCTCTACGAACAAACTCCTTATCGCTGCTAGTGCTTCTTCTTCGTTTGATCCGTAAATAATGTCGGCCTGCTTGAAAGTCTGCTTAAGATGAGATATCGGCTACTCCAAAGGGTAATAGGGACTGCACCAAGGTGGCGACCAGTTGTTGAATTCCTGCCAAGTGTACTCATACCCCAGACCGAAAGTAGTACCATGTTTCTTGAGCTTTATGGGCTTCGTGATCCCTTGGAGGTTCTTACCGAGCCCTTTGCCTGGCTCATATCCTCTCCAGTTCAGGATGCTCTCAATCTTGCTATCCCACCACTGGTCCTTGTCGATAGCATTGACCCGCTCAATGTGGTGGTAAGTTCCCCCGCCTATCTTCCTTTTTCCGTTAATCACCAGAATAGTTTGACGATTATAAATAGGGTTGCTACCGTCACCATGAATAATCACCTCTTGGTGGTCCCACTCGAATTTTACCGCCTGATGTAGCGTTGACGCTACGGTTGTAGCAGCATGAATCCAGGGTCTTCCCAATAATAGGTTGTACGATGCTGGCACATCTATCACCTGGAAATCCACTTCGAACCAAGTCGGTCCCATCTGTAGACATAAACTGATCTCCCCCATGGTGGACCTCTGAGAAACGTCGAAGGATTTCACATTGATCGCTCTATCACTTATCTCATGTAGCCCTTTACCCAATTTCTTGAATGTTATCAACTGACAGATGTTAAGACTGGAACCTCCATCGACCAAGATCCTTGTGATGAAATGATCTTCGCATTGCACGGTGATGTGCATCGCTTTGTTGTGCCCCAATCCTTCAGGTGGTAGCTTGTCCTCATGAAAAGTGATTTTATGACTCTCTAGTACTTGGCCTACCATATTGGCCATTTCCCCGCTAGTGATGTTGTTTGGAACATATGCTTCACTCAACACTTTCAACAAAGCATTTATGTGTGTTTCAGAATTCTGTAGAAAAGAGAGGATGGATATCTGTACCGGTGTCTTGTTCAGCTGGTCGATGAGTCAATACTCATTAGCCTGTACCTTTCTCCAAAGGTCATCGGGACCTGTTTTGATAAGGGGAGGCCGGTTGGCAGCCTGCTTGCTTGACTCGGCCAGATGCTCAGGGGTGTAGACCCTACAAGTTCTCGTCATACCCTATGCTACGACAACTTACTCAGACCTGACCTTGCCTTTCCTTCTCGTCTCGGCTGTGTAGTCCCAAGGGATAGCATTTGAATAGAAGGGTGGCGTGGTTGACATTGCTACCGGAATTGGTTCGGCCATCCTTACTTCAAACGGAATGTGTGTTCAGGGTGGCAAGACTGCGACCTCGAATGGTGCCGGTGCATTTGCTGGAGATACAAACTCAACTTCAATTGGCACTAGTGACTTTGCAGGTGGCACTGCTTCAAACACAAATGTTATAGACATATTCAATTCCTCAGATGGTTGAATCTGGACTATGATCGGTTTGAGAGTGACTGCGGGTTTCTTTGGGTCATCGCCTTCTGTGATCAACCCGATTGATCCCTCGAGATCCCAATCATCTTCTATTTCAATCATATGGATACCTCTACCCTTATGGTCTGGCAAAGGATTGTCGCGGACGTTTAGAGCGGGGTCTTTTGCCACAATAATCTTGTTGTCAATGAGAGCATGTATTTTGTCCTTCAGAGAGGGGCATTCTTCGATGGTGTGTCCTTTCATGCTGGAGTGGTATGCACATGATTTTTTTGGGTTAATCTACTGAGAAGGGTTCTCAGGTGTGGCAGCAGGGATAGGTGTGACATAACCAGCAACTTTGAGCTTCTCATACAACTGGTCAATGGGATCGGCTATGGCGGTGTATTCCTTTGGAGGGCGGCGATCAAAATTGGGACGAGGTCTAGGGAAGTTTTGGCATGCAGGGGGTGATTGGTAATGAGATGGCTGGGAATTTTAAGTGTGGTAGAAAGGAGCGGGTTGTGAGTACCTGGGCGAAGCAGGTTGATATGTGGGTGGCACAGATTGGTAGGTGGGTGATGGGTCTTGGTAGGAAGGTGGTGGCGCTTGGTAGTTCGGTGAGGGTGCTTGGTAATTTGGTGAGGGTGCTTGGTAATTCGGGGTTGGCTGGTATGTGAGTGGAGGTGTTGGATAAGTTTGGTATTTGAGTGGGGACTTGGCTCTTTGTGCAATGATTACGGCTCCCACGTCTCTCTTCTTAGACACACCATCGGGCTGTAAAGCCTTGTTAGTGGTTTGCAAGGCTTCAAAATTTGTAACCATACCGCTTTTAATACCTTCTTCAATCCGCTCACCCAATTTGATGATGTCGGAGAACTTGTGGCCTTCAACCATCATTAACCGTTCATAATACTGCTCTAAGCCCAGACAAAGAACTTGTTCATCTGCTCTTCCTCTAGAGCAGGTCTGACTTTAGCGGCTTCGGACCACCAGCGAGTAGCATACTCGCGAAAGGATTCTGTGGGTTTCTTCTTCAAATTTTGGATTTAGAACACATCTGGTGGGTTCTCTGTGTTGAATCTAAACCTGTCCATAAAGTCAGACGCCATGCTTACCCTGTTTGACCATTTCTTGGGGTCTTGGCTAATGTACCAAGATAGTGTGTCTCCCTTCAAACTCCTCATGAACAACATCATGGAGGATTCTTTCATCCTTCCCAACGCCAACTAATTTGTCGCAATAGGTCCTCAGATGGACTCTCGGATCACCAGTACCGTCAAACATTTCAAACTTTGGGAGGTTTGTACCCCTCGGGCAGTTCGACATCAGGTTGGATACAACGGTCTTTATAATTCAACCCTTCAATTCCCTTGGTTCCTTCAATACCCTGGACTCGGCTGGTCAGTTTCTTAAGCTCCTCGGCCAGGTTCTTGATAAGTAAGTCCTTTTCATTAGACTCGGATGCCTATGAGATATGCGGAGTGGAGTGGACCATGGTTTCCACATAGATGGGATTGTTATAGGTGTGGAAATGGTCCTTTGTGGGGTTTTGAGGTTCTGGGATGAGTAGTGGAGTGTTATTTGAGGTGTGGCAAGCATTGCACTACGTCGGGAGAGTTTGGTTCTTTGGGGGAGTGACATGATGGTGAGGTGCGGGATGATTTTGCTGTCTTGGGATATTTTGTGGAGGTCTGGGGTTTTGAGCATTTGGAAGGTTGACGTCGGGGACGTTGAGGGAAAATGACAAGCTGGCCAGATTCCGGACTTGATCATTTCTTCCTGAAACTTCAGCTATTTCTGTTCAAGTGGTGACATGCTTTCATGCAGAACCTGAATACCTCGGCCATCAGTGGCCTTTACCCGTTCAATCGTATTCTCCTTTCTGGTGTCGCTGGACTCTTCCATCTTAGTTTTTCCTTTGTCTTTGCCCTTAGGAGGACTAGGAGTAGGAGTACGTGGAGGGCCCTTGGATCTTGTGCGATAGGTTGATGATGCCGGAATGCACGCACTAACCTTTGGGGAGGGGAGTAAGAAAAAGAAATAAAAACAAAAGTTAACCTAGTTAGTGAGGATTATGAAAAGAATATTGCAGTATTTAAACACATAATGCGGAAATGTAAAGCGCGTCCTAAGTTGGGAACCTCTCTATGCCCTAGGTAGGCCTAGGACAAATTGATTTGGAGAACTTAAAATGCTAAATGCCTCATTTTATTGAATAGACAAATCCCAAAACGATACACGAAAAATAAAAGTCACTAATGGCCATTGGCCTTATTATATTGATAGAAAAATAAAGACACTCCTATCTACTTGGTTCCAGAAGGACCTTCCCCAGACCCGGTATTCTTGCTTTCCTTGTACAGTTTTCCCAGCTCGCGAAGTCCCAGCAACGGGTAGGTTCTGGCTAGGTATCCTCCTGCAGCCCCCTCAGCCTTTTGACAATCTTCAACTCTTTTGATGAACTTTTCTTTCAGCTCGACTATAGCTCGTTCCAAGTACCCCAACCTCTTGTTGGCGCTGATAGCCATGTCCTTCCATTCCTCGATCAGTTTCTTGTTGGACTCATGTATCTTGTGGTGGTCATCCTCATATTCCCGGATCCTTTTTGCGCAGTTGGTTGTATTTGACTTGTGCCTCGGCCCTTTCATCTATAACCCTGTGACCTCGGACATACCCCGGCTTGCTCTGGCCACCCAAATCCTCTTCTAACCAACCAAGATATAAATGGGTACAACCGGTATGCTATCTGTCTGACTCGATGGTGTCTTTCTCAAGTATAATCTTGCAGTGCCACAGGTGTTGAGCTTGGCACTTGCAAGGACTGTCATTATTTTGAAAGTCAGCTAGAAGATGGCTCATCTTCTCGACCCTAGGGAAGACTTACTTCCTACCTGCTTGCCTCATAACTCGAAGAAGGACGTAAGGGTATGCCCCCCTTAGACCAATCAGTATCAGAAATGATGCGTCTCGAGATCGAATGATGAACTCATCCATCGGAAACCATTCAAACATCCGTTGAACCTGCTCTTCAGTCAAGTTATCAAAACTCTCAACCCATCCCTCGGCATTTTCAGACTGAGCGAACATGTTGGGGATATAATTCATTTGCTTTGGGTGATGGAAAGCGATGTAGTCAGCCCACATTCTGCAGTGAATGTCTTGTCAGTATTCGCCTCTTTGGAGATGTTCCATGAGCCAGAGTTGAAGTAATAAATTGCAACCTTCGAAATGCTTTGCTCCTTGTTGACACCTTTCTAAGGCCTGATATATGTCTGCAACGATCATGGGCACAATGCTGAAGTCTTGCCCATCTACCCCTTCCATTATGGTCTTAGTTACCATGGCTAGCCTGGTATGGATCATTTCCTTCTTCGTCGGGAACACGATCAAACCCAAAAAGCAAACCATAAACACAAACACTCAGCGATGGACGTGTCCCAGAGAGGTGATAGCAAACTCGTCATGGTAGGTACGGTATTATTTTCTATAGCCATACCTTTCGTACAAGAAGCCAAAAGGAATGTACGAATCCTCCAAACATACCAATTCTGCGTCCTTTTTTAGGCCCATCATTTTGAGGAAACTTTTGCCTGTGCGATTCTCAGGCATCAACAACCCTGGAGTTTCCCATACTAGGTTAGCCAGCCCTCCTATATCTTCTATCAAAGGCGTCATTTCGATGTTCCCAAAACGGAACACGGACCTTTCACGATCCCAGAACAGGGTAGCAGCCTCTATTATCATTTTGTTAGGCTGAATTTCCAGGAGAGATGGTAGGTTACCCAAGTGTTTCCTACGATAGCTTTGTCGCTAGAGTGCAGATCCTCCCACCAACTCAACAGTCTTGGGTGGATATTAGATACCATGTCGAATCTAGGGACTTCGTGCCTTATTTTTCTGCAAAGCAAATAAGGTTAGGACCTTACCCCCACCGGACTCGACTATTTATTGTCAATAATTAGCAGGAAGCATTTAGTTCTCCAAATAAATGCACAGAACGTGAGGGCGTCCGTTTGGGTTTAGGGAAACCCGGTGGACTTTTGGATAAGGCTATCTTAAAAGTTATCGTGCGGACGACACTTTAGCTCGACTAGGTTTGACCATGATGCATGAAACAATGCAACAGACTAAGGTTTTTATGAGGTTTTAGACCGGTACCCTTGAGTGGACAACTCAAGTGGGAAAGCGCGGAACCATCGACTCCACCACTGATCGACTAGTTTTACCGAAAATAAGCTTTTCCGAATTTAGTGGGTAATAATATAGGAAGAGCGCAACCAATCAAGCATTGCTATAGTATTTTGTTTGGCACGAGTGGAGTATGAATGTTGAGCATGATTATGCAATAATAAGTATTATAACAAGTTGTCACGTATTTGCACGTTAAAGAAAGCGGTAAAACCATCAGTAATGATATAAAGCAGTTACAAAAGAAAACAAAGAGACATGTTAGTTTCTTCTTTGAAGAAAAGTAAATACCGGAAGTAAAAAATTAATTGCATGTAAAGGGAATAGGAAAAGGTGCAGGTATTTACAAATAAAGGCACAAATTCACGAAACAATTTGAAATGGTAAAAGCCTGGATATCCCCAGTAGAGTCGCCATGCTGTCGCGCCCCCCTTTTCCCCAAGCACTTCTTTCGTGGACGGTGGAAAGGGGTTTATGACATTGGTTGAGACAACTCGTTCCTTTTGGGAAAGGGGTTTGCATATTTTGAAGAGTCGCCACCTAACGATTTTAACGGTACGTTAGGGAACCTAAGGGGTTCAATTACAACTACGTTACTAACTAGAGATTGGGTAAGGGCTTGAAATTATCCTAAGGGGAAGGTGTTAGGCACCCCTCAGGATTCCCAAGTGTGGTTCCTGGCCAAATGGTTTCTGTGAATTTGTACGGCTTAGCAAATAAACAAGTAAAGGCTGAAATAAGAGGGGATTCAAGTCTTAAGCATCCAGATGTTTGAAAATAGTAAAGAATATTAGATTTTGAAGGGATTACGATCTAAGCATATAAAAGGTATCCTAGGTTTATAATAATATGGATCACATCAATGCAATACCCGGTAATCACTCCTCGAAGAGGGGCTATACGTGGTATTAGCGCACTGGTCATCATATCGATATTCTACCCTTTCCCACACCATGAAATCAACTAAACCGAGTGTTGGTCTCGACCTCTAATGCATGTTGTTACCCGTCCCTTCCTATCAGTCCCGGAGAAAATTAGGACTCCTATCCTAAAGGAGGTGTCAGGCAGACCCTCAGGTTTTAAAGGTGAAAATGCTAAGGTGAAATATAATGAACAAGTAGAATTGCAAATAAAGGGGTAGCTCATAAATAGGAAAGGGCTCAAAGACCTCCACAAATAGTGCACATAAAAAACATATCTCATACCCAATTAATGTCCATATTCAGGTTTAGATCCTAAGCATGATATCTAAGTGATAACACAAAGACATATTTATTGCATAACTCAGAGAGGAAAGTCTTAATCAGGCTTGCCTACTGGTTTTAAGCATGCTGACAGTTGAACACTAATCACAAAGGACAGTTCTGTTTTTATTTTTTTAAGTTGATTACCTAAGGCTTGCCTAGGTGTAAGATCACATGCAATTCTAGGTGTTGAAGATGTGCAAGGACTAATTACCAGTTGTTTAGAACATGGGACTGTTTTAGATATCTGTATTTAGACTAAGTGCAATAAATGAATACGATCCTATAGCATGATGTCTAATGCGACATGATGCATAGTAACCTAAACAGGATTTCTAAATGCACATAAAATCACAACGTTATGCACCATTTCAGGAATAACAAGAGTACAACTTGTTAATGTTACTTACCTAGAAACATGATCGCTATGTGCGCAGGCGTGGTGAGACATGATTGCAGTTTATTTATCCTAGGACAGGACTTCTAATGAAGTTTCAGAACATGTTTACATGGACATAATCACATAATAGCGATTTATTTTATTGTTATTATTTATCCTATAGGCAGTATTTCTAAGCGTAGATGGGATGTTGAATACACATAAATCCTAAGTAGCATGATATCTAATGCATGGACATATGAACCTACATAGGATCTCTATTGCACAGATAGGGAATAAAAAACCTAAGCATGGTTTCTACCCTTGTAATAGCTAGGCATGCATAGTTACCCCTCCCGTTTCACTATCTAGCTGCAGAATTATTTACAAATTATTACAGGCCAAGGATTATGGATTACACAACCAGAAGTGAAAAAATAAGAAGTTATTCTATAGGGAGCCTTCAATTAGGCAACAATCCTCTAAACCTCATTGCCATATGGTATTCATAGCCTTTTCACAGTCCGGGTGTGTCAAAGTTCCCTAAGGACCTCAAGGGCTCGCGGGCATTGCTCACACCCAGACTTAGTAACCAGTAGTTAAACATGTGCAGTGTGGAAATACCAGCCTCAGTGTGTCAGAGTTCAGAGGGAACTCAAGGTCTCAAAGCAGTGCTCACACTGAGGGGGTTGAACTTAAAGGTCTAGGAATCAAGTGAAGTGCAGGAGATAGATTTGAAAAGGTTTTGACACAAAACAGCACTGGATTGATTCTGTAAATAAAGAAGTTTTCTGAAAAAGCTTTTGATCAGTAATGAAACAACTTGAATATAGATAAACATCTTTGGAAAAGCAGCAAACAACTCGCACAGGTTCAGCACATTCAAACATAGATCTCACTCAGGGACAATGGGAATTTGGGACACATAGAGCACACAACATGATGGACACAAACTAGGAAGAAGCCTTGCAATTGGTTACAGGTAGTGGGACACAAACTTAGGAATACTAGGTAGACATGGTCATACAGTCAAAGATACCTAGAGTATGGGATCAATCATGGTTGAAAACCAATCACAGAATCAGATTAGAGGGAGTGCTGGGAGTGGTAGGACATAATTACACATAGGTTTAAGAAACACATGTTAAGTAACATACAAGGCAATTATAGTATCCTAGGGATTGTATGCTGAGGCTATAAGGGAGGAGATACCCAGAACCAAACAACATAATATGTGAAACTAGTTGCAAGTAGGACAACATAACCATAAGTAAAAGAAAAGCAGAAGCAGGATGCATCGTAATAACCAAAGAAACATGTTGTTTTGGAGACTTTAACTATAAACTGGTGACATACCAATTGAAGACAACAAATGCAGAATAAGAGGCAAGTAGAATAGCTAGTCTTGGCTTCCAGTAGACTAGCAATAGCAAACAATCGAGAGAAGAATAGTAGATTGTGTGTGTGTGTGAGCAAGAGAGAATAGAGCCAGGTCTATATCTTTTTTGTTAATGAAAGAGTAGTGTGTATATATAGTTTTTTTTTGAAAACCAGTAGTGAATAAGGCAATAAACCAGTAATTAGGGACTAGGCATCAATCAGTACACAATCAGTATAGGTATCCCTTAATTGAAGGGATTGAGTTCAAACGGCTAGCAGGCAATACAACAAATAAGGAAAGTTCCCATATGTAGCTTAGAGGAATATTCAAAATAGTGTGAAATTAGCATAAATACCTTAATTGAAGGGATTGAGTTCAAACGACTAGCAGGCAAAATACCAAATAAGGAAAGTTCCCATATGTGACATGCATATGACATATAAGAAAACAACTTCAAATCAGTACAAGCATACAATAGAGGCTAGGTTCACAGACTCTAATTAAGGGAATGGGAATCAATTAACAACAAATAAATCATGTAACAAGGTAAAAAATGGACTAAGGTCGGAAATTAATCAGTAAGGTCTCAAATCACAAGGAATCAGGGATTCCAAAAATAGAAAAGATAGCACTGATTTATCACAATATTATTAGAATAAGCACAATAACATATAATACACAAAAATCAGGACCTCAAGAAGACCGGTAAGGTAAAATCATGCAAAGGTTAGGGATTCATATAGAACACAGTACCAATAGACAGAGCAAACATGATATAGGCAAAATAAGTGAATAGTCAGGAACCCTAATAGGTAAACCTGGGTAAAACCACAAAATCATGGAATTTTCAAGAGAAAACACTAAACATAATAGAACATATCATCATAAATAACTCAGAACCCTATGATTAGAACTAAGAAAAATTAGGTTTTTCAACAGAATAACTCGAATAGAGGAGAAGGCTTAAGAAAATGTTTTAAACATAGAGACTCATAGATTAATACAAAAAATCAAGAGAAAAAGTGTTTTTGAAAAGGGTTTTAAGAACCCTAGTTTGAAGATGAAAAGCCATTTTGGAAAAATCAGAAAACCTTTAAGAAGTATAGCATAGTAACTCAGGATACACCCAGATCTACCATAGATCTAAAGAATCAGGTGAGTTTTTAAACATTTAGGGTTTCAAAGAGAACCCAGAAAGATAAGAAAACCTCAAAACATTACTGGTTTAAACACCAAAAGTCATAGATCTTGCTTGGACGACCGAAGGTGGCCGGAGAATGGTGAGTACAGGCCTAGAGGGGTAGGAGACTGAACCCAGGTCTCTTGAAGACGTTAGGGATAGCAACTCTGGTCGTAAAGGAACCATAGGAGGCAGGATGGTGGTGAGGATTCCATGGCTTCCGGTGGAGAGGTGGCCGAGAAGGCGAAGGGCCTCATCAGAAAATGAGAGGAGACTGGAAGTCTCTAGAGAGTTCGAGAGATAGAGAGAGAGAGTACAGAGATAGAGAGACCGAGTGAATGAGGGGTCGAGGGGGGGGGGGGNTTTGTTAAATACCCATTAAAATTAGATAAATAATTAATAAAAATAGCTAATAATCATATAAAATGAAATTAAGGCTAAATAGGTAAAATTAAGGTAATTAACTATTATTTAAAATATAAAATGACTAACTATTGAATTAAACTGGCACAAAATGTACAATTAGGCTATAATTGCAAAATTATTGTAATTATAGCCAAATAATGCCAAATTGGCTAATTTGTGAAATAATAAAATCCTAATAGGATTAAAAATTATATATTACTGGGAAATATTTGGAAATAATTTATAATACAATTTATGAATAATTATGGAATATAAAAATACTGAATAAATTGGAAAAGAATTTAATAAAAATATGTGTAATTACGAAAAATATCAGTTATTATAAAGGGTGATTTTGAAGGTATATATGCAAATTTTAAAATAGTTTGAGGAAAAATTGGGTATCAACAAATAGGAGTAAAACAAATTTACAACAATGAACATCATTACATGGAATGTTAGAGGACTGAATAAGGTGTATAAATAACAAGAATTACAAAAATTCATAGGGGTGAATAAGGTGGTAATAATGGCTGTTCTAGAAAATAGAGTTAAGGAAGATAAGGCTGAAGCTGTCATTATGAATGTATTCAATAGATGGAGATGGAATGCAAACTATGCATATGCTCTGGGATTAGACAAAAGTGGAATTTGAGTGTATTGAAATGCATCAACAGTACATAATAGGGGGTGTTAAAGAGGTGAATAGTGGTAAACAATTTACATTTGATGCTATATATGGAATGCATACTATTCAAGATAGAAAACCACTGTGGGAAGATATGGGAAGAATACTAGCTGGTATACAAGGCCCTTGTGTGCTAATGGGGGATTATAATACTATCTTGAATACTGATGATCGGGTGCAAGGGACAGTAGTGCAGGAGTTTGAAGTTAGAGACTTTAAAGAGTTCATATGGAGAGCTGATTTAAATGAACTAAAGACAGTTGGTAGGAATTTCACTTGGAATAATAATCATGTGCATAGCGAAATTGATAGAATTCTAGTCAATGCTAATTGGATTCAAAATTGGCCACTAATGGAGGGGAAAGTAATGCAACCTGGGTTCTCTAATCATTGTCCATTAAGTATAACAATGGACTATGACCAGCAAAGTGGGGAGGGGGGGGGAGACCATTTATGTTCTTTAACTGTATGGTGCAACATACTAAGTTTGAGAATGATGTGTATGAATGCTGGAAGCAAATAGGTGGAGATACAAAAATGAGTAAAGTCTGGATGCATTTGAAGATACTGAAACACAAGCTAAAACAAATGAATCAGGAAGAATTTAGTAATATAAGTCGGAGAGTCCAAGCAGCAAGAACAAGGTTGGAGGAGATTCAGATGGAAATGGATGGGCCTGATAGTAGCAATGAAAGAATAATACAGGAAAAAGAGGCAAAGGAGGAGTTGGAAAAGTGGAGTGAAATTGAGGAAAGCATAAAGAAACAAACATCAAGAATCAAATGGCTCAAACTGGGAGATGCAAATACTACATATTTTCATGCTTGCGCTAAGAGTAGGCAAGCCACTAACCATATTGGAAGTTTGTTTAATGATGCAGGTCAATTACTAAATACATCAAAGGATGTGGAAGCTGAAATTCTAAAGTTTTATAAACAACTCCTTGGAACAACAGCTATACAAATGCCAACAGTAAACTCAGATGTGATGAAGATGGGAAACAAGTTGAGCAGACATCAACAAATGAGGTTAATAAGAGAAGTTACTGAAGATAAAGTCAAGAAAACAATGAAGGAGATTGATGATAACAAAGCCCCAGGCTGTGATGGATATAATGTTTTTTTCTACAAGAAAACATGACATATCATTGGAAAGGAAGTCACACAGGCAGTGTTGGAATTCTTTGAAAGCTCAACAATATACAAGCCAATCAATTGTACATCTATAACATTGATTCCTAAAGTAAAAAATACCAGTTGAATCAAAGATTTTTGACCTATATCATGTTGCACAGTCTTATACAAGATCATATCCAAAGTCATGACATCCATATTACAGGAAGTATTGCCAAACTTAATAGACAATTGCCAAGCTGTATTTGTTCAAGGAAGAGTGATCACTGACAACATTATAATGAGACATGAACTAATCATAGGGTATGGGAGGAAGAATACATCACCTACATGTATGCTAAAGATAGACATGCAAAAGGCTTATGACTCAGTGGAGTGGGTGTATGTAGAGCAGGTAATAAGACTACTGGGATTGGTTGAGAAATATGTGATATGGGTGATGACATGTGTTAGCACTGTATCATACTCAATTATATCGATGGAAAGCCAAGCAATCCATTTGAAGAAAAAAGAGGTTTAAGACAGGGGGATCCAATTTCACCATTGCTATTTGTTATTGTGATGGAATACTTAAGTAGACTACTGAAGCAGTTAAGTAGTAACAAGAATTTCAGTTTCCATCCAAGATGTGCTAAAATGAAGATCATACAGTTGAGGTTTGCTGATGATTTATTGTTATTTTGTGAGGGTGATGAGAAATCTGTGCAGGAAGTTTATAAACAGTTTCAAATATTCTCTAAAGCTTTAGGGTTAGTTGCAAATGCACACAAAAGCTGTGTTTACTTTAGTGGTGTAGAAAGTAGGATGCAACAAAGAATATTGGAGATATTAGGATATACTAAAGGTGAGTTTCCTTTTAGGTATGTTGGTGTCCCCTTAAGTACTAAGAGATTGTCACTTGTCCAATGTGAACCATTGATTGAGAAAATGCTGAGCAGAATTCAAAGATGGACAACCAAGTTCCTTTCATATGCAAAAGAAGCAGTTCTGATTAAAAGTGTATTGAGGACAATACAAAATTTCTGGGCACAAGTGTTTATATTGCCAAAGAAGTTATCCAATTCATGGAGACAATATGTAGAAGATTTTTATGGCCAGGGAATGCAGAACCAACAAAGAAGGCACTGATAGCTTGGGACAAGATGTGCCTACCTAGGTTGCAGGAGGTCTAATCTTTACGAACATTGAACTGTGGAACAAAGCAGCTATATGTAAGTTGCTATGGAATATATGTAAAAAGAAGGAGACAATGTGGGTGCAACGGGTATATACGTACTATATAAAGAAAAAATGTATATGGGACACAGAACCAAAGGCTGCCTCCTGGGTAATTCAGAAGATTTTCAAAGAAAAGGCATATTTTCAGGAAGCAGGTCTAACTGAAGAAAAGGTGCAACAGATCGATAAGAATTCCACCAGAGAGATGTATAAAACTCTGCAAGGGGTGATTCCAAAGGTGCAATGGAGAGGCCTAGTCTACAACAACAAGGGGATGCCAAAATGGATATTTATCATAAGATTGGTAATTCTAGAAAGGCTAGCTACCAAAGAGAGATTGGCAAAATGGGGGCTAGTTGAGGAAACATTATGTGCACTGTGTCAAAGGAGTCATGAAACAGTGCAACATCTATTTTTTGAATGTGAAATAACATGGAAAGTTTGGCAGTTGATGCTACACTCGCAAGGGATCACGAGGCAAAGGAAGCAATGGCAAGATGAAGTGCAATGGGCAGTGCAGAAAGCAAATGGAAAGAGTGTCGGAGAAGAGCTATATAGGATGACTTTTGATGTTTTAGTCTATTACTTGTGGAAGGCTAGGAATGAGAGAATATTTCAAAAGAAACAACTCAATGTATCAAGTATAGTGAAAATGGTAGTACAGGAGATTCATATATATGCTCAAAACTATCCAAAACTAAATGTTTATTTGAGAGGCAAAAGCTGGTATCTAGTATAAATGAGGAAGGAGAGTAGTTGAGTAGGAGAGAGTGATGTAGTCTCATGTTGGGGTTCATGTCCAACAAGAGAGATATCAGTATTTGTTTGAGTGTACGCTGTAAATATCACTTGGTAGTAAAGTTCTTTAATTACCAAAAAAAAAAAAAGAAGTGAAATTGTTCCTAACTTCATAGCCTCTGAGGGATAAGTACAGACGTCTCCGAACAGATCCTTCAGACTTTACCAAGTTTGTTCGTGAATTGTGAGACCGAAGCACCCTAGGGCTCTAAACCAACTTGTCATGACCCAAATTCCAAACCTTAGGGATCGTGATGGAGCCTGACACCACACTTGCTACGCAAGCCAATGTTAGAATTCGATTAACTACTTTGCATTATTTATCCATTTAGGCATAATAAAATAATCTAAAGTAAACTGAATCTATTGGTTTTCGATGAAAAAATTTCAGAGATAAAATAATGAACAACTAACTAAAACGAACCAAGAACTAATTTTATAAATAACTCTAAGACTACCCCAGGGTCTGTTGTCACAATTCACGAACTACTAAAGAATACTATAAATAATGGGCTGAAAGAAATAATTTAACTATTCTGAATATAATAAAATAGAGTTATGAAAATAGGAGAAGACTATCGGGATCGGCGAACACCGACAGATATACCTCGTGCCTCCGAATAAACGAATAGCCGCTCTAAATATCTCTACTGCTGGTTGGTACCTAGATCTGCACAAAAGAGTGCAAAGTGTAGTATCAGTACAACCGACCCCATGTATTGAGTAAGTGCCGAGCCTAACCTCAACGAAGTAGTGATGAGGCTATGGCGGGGCATTAACAACATATAACCTGTGACAATGATATATATACAATAACACAATAAAATAATTCTACACGAACAAGAAAAAATATAACTGATACAATAAATATAAAGCAAGAAGGAAATCTAAGTAAATAATTAAGTACTGCAACAAAAATAAAATAACTCAACCACCTTTTCAAGGCCTCAACTATAACCAACTCTCAAATAATTTTCAAATTTCCAAACATTAACTTAAAATAAAAATAGTGCAAAAAATGCGAGGAATAGTAAAATAAATAGTTAAGCCTTTCAAATCTTTATTTTCTTTGAAATTCAGTAAAAATATAAATGTCCTCCCTTATTGCTCCTTGTTACAGCGTGCAACCCGCTCCCACCTGTCCGCCCTTATAGTTCCTCCCTAAATATATCACCCTTATTACTCTTGTTGTGGCGTGCAACTCGACCCCACATGTCCACCCTTATCACTCCTTGTTGCGGCGTGCAACCCGCTCCCACCAGACATATCATATCAATTTATTCATAAATTTCACAATTTAGGTCAAGCCTTTCGCAATACTTTTATTTCCACAATTTCAAACAGAAAACCGTATAGCTCGTAAGCTTTAACCAATATCGTTTCACAATAAAACCAACCGGGAATATATTAAACACTGTAACACTGTCAACCCAGCTCAGTCTTTACGTACCATGATAGAATCAAGAGAACAACCAATACTTTAACACACTTGCAACAACAATTGGCAATAATCGATTGAAATCAAATAGCCACGTAAACCTCAACAATCATAAAACCGTTAAACTGCATTTCTCATAACTTCCTCATTATTATCAAAAATGAAACCAACAGGAACATAATTATATATATATATATATATATATATATATATACATATATATATATATATATAGATATATATACATATATATATACATATATACATATATATATACATATATATATATACATATATATATATCTCGTAAAAACAATGTCAAATTGCACAACCCTTTTGTACCACAAGGGAACCATCTAAAACAACCAATACTCTTTCAAAATTAATCACAACAATATTTAACAAAATAACGAGGCTAAGTAGTCATAGAAATAATAATGCACATAGAACAAATTAAGGCAAGAATCAATTAAGTTGGGAAGGGAAAATGGATCATTCTTAACAGGCAATTTGGGGCTACGTAGATACTCGTCACTTCACCTATACACCACACACATGTATTTCACATAGCAAACAAGTGGGGATTCCTATTCCCTCAAGTCAAAGTTAGACCAGACACTTACCTCAATTTCGCAAGCTACTCACTGCTCAATTACTGCTTTTCCTTTTAAATTCACCTCTAACTTGCTCGAATCTAATCATAATTAACTCAATATCATCAATCTATGTTAAAGGAACTAACTTTGTTGAAAAATATAATTTTTCCTAAGCTTCCTCAAAAAAAGTAAAAACTCGACCCCGGACCCGCTTGTTCTTAACTCGGGGTTCGGACCAAATTACGTTTACCCATTCACTTACGAACCCAAATATACAATTATTTTCGAAATCCGACCTCAATTCGAGGTAAAGATTTGACTTTTACAAAATTTTCTAATTCTACCGAAACCCTCAATTTTTACCATGAAAATTCTTAGTTTTTGATTTAAAAGTGATTAAAAACAATAAGGAATTGAAAGAGTAAAGTTTAGAATTGATTACCTATGACTTGGGGATGATATTTGGTGAAGAAATTCGTTCCTAGGGCTGTGAGATTCGAAAATTTGAAGAAGAAGAAATCTGCCCGTTTTATATATATTTTTCTGCCAGCTATTCTGCCTCGTTTCTCATGCCAAACAATCTCGAAACTCGATTTTTATGTGTCCAATGGATTCCTTGTGAAATTCTAATCAATTTAGGCTTTTGAATCACTCAATTTGACCTTATAATGAAGGTGATATGTAGGTTTTAATACTTGCAAATACTGTAGATTTTTAATACGCCATCAGTGACAATTTCGTAATTAACCTTAAAAAATGACCATAAAATACTAATACGATGTACAAATTCGATGATTCTTTTTGCTACGGATCCGTAATTATGATACAAATCTAATACTTCATTCAAAACATAAATCAAAGCTCATTTGTTCAATATGATATCATTTATGCTTGAATAAACGACGTCGAAGCATAAGAAAGAACGAGCGCAACACAACCCAAATCTATTTGTAACTCATCCGAGCACTCGGGGCTCTAAACCAAGGATGCACGCAAGTCTAAAAGCATCATACGGACTTGCTCGTGCGATGAAATCATGAAAATAACATGTAAAACTATGAATTAAACTTCAAAACTCATTATTTTTCTAAAGAGCACTTAAAGTTCACTATTTATCAACCGGACGTCCGAATCACGTCAAACAAATTCCAATTCTCACCAAATTTTGCAGACAACGCATAAATATCATAACAAACCTATATGGAGCTCCGAAACCAAAATATGGGCCCGATACCAACAGTTTCAAACGTTAATTTATTTGTTTATTTCATTAATAATTCAGCAAAATAATTTCTTTCAAAAAATTGATTTCTAAAGCTTGGGACCTCGGAATTCAATTCCGGGCATATGCCCAAGTCCCATATTTTACTGCGTCCATTTACTCAAAATGTTGACTCAAGTCAATTTAAACCAAACTTTTAATTCTAACAATTATTATTTCTTATATTTTCACATAAAGCTTTCCGATTTCACGCCCGGACTGCATGCAAATCGAGGTAATTAAAATTAATCTTTTTTATGGCTAATGAATCTAGAACGGAGTCTAAATTCATAGAATGACCCTTTGGGTCATCACAAATAGGGACCTTTATTCTTGAAAAAGAGAATTTTATTCATCTAGAAATTATAAAAGGATTACTGAAAAGGAATATTTTATTTACGCCAAAACGGTGATGTGATTTATAATATTAATTGAAGTTTCCTTAGTATGACTCTTGAGAAACAAAAATTGACATATATTTTGGAACAAAAAAGACTATTAACAGTTTAAATACTATATATGTAACGACCCGGTCGGTCGTTTCGAGAGTTATAGTCCTGTTTTCCCTATTTCTGCTTCTTTATGTGTTATTCAGTTGTATTGTATTGTATCAGGTTGGTTTGTTCGGGCCCGGAGTGGTTTCAGAGTAGAATGAGACACTTAGTCTCCTATTTAGAAGCTTAAGTTGGAAAAGTCAATCGGATGTTGACTTATGTGTAAACAATCTCGGATTTGGATTTTTATGGTTCAGTTAGCTCCGTTAGGTGATTTTGGACTTAGGAGCGCGTACAGAATGTAATTTAGAGGTCCGTGGTAGAATTATGCTTGAATGGGTGAAAGTTGGAAATTCGCCGATTTTGGTCAGCAGTGGAAAATTAGTTATCAGGGTCGGAATGGAATTCCAGAAGTAGGAGTAGGTTCGTAGTGTCATTTGTGATGTGTGCAAAATTTGAGGTCATTTGGACGTGGTTTGATAGGTTTCAGCGTCGTTTGCGGAATTCGAAAGTTTAGAAGTTCTTAGGCTTGAATCCAAGGGTAATTTGGTATTTTGATGTTGTTTTGAGTGATTCAAAGGTGCGACTAAGTTTGTATGATATTTTGGGACTTGATGGTATGTTTTCTTGAGGTTCCCGGGGCCTCGGGCGAGTTTTGGGTGGTTAACAGATCGTTTTTGGACTTTGCAAAATGGCTGATAGCTGCTAATGTAATTTTCTTGTTTCCTTATATGCGATCGCGTGGGTAGGTCCATGATCGCGTAGGCTTATTTGAGGCAGAAGTGATTTTATTCTATGTGGTCATAGAGTTTGGAACTCGGTCGCATGTGTGTGTCTGAAGATGTGCTTCGCGAACGCGTGGCCAATGTCACGTTCGCTTAGAAGTTACCGAGCTGATGAGGAGGTGAGGTAATTGCTCTATGCGATCGTATGAGGTAGGATGCGATCGTGTAGGTTTGAGAGGCTGTGATCTGCGATCGCGTGTGTAATTCTGCATTCGCGTAGGGTTAATGTGCGGGCAGCCTGCTTTGTGCTTCGCGATCGCGAGGCCATTTCTGCGATCGCGATGAAGGATATCTGGGCAGCAGTGTTAAATTTAGAAATGGAGGGTTTGAACCCATTTCTCATATTTTGAGCTTGAGATCACGAAATTGAGTTATTTTTGAAGGGATGTTCAGAGAGTTGATTTGGGCAAGTGTTTCGCATTTTTTTTTTGTAAGAAAAAAGTAAGTGTTTCCCACTTGGTTTTGTGATTTGGGGTGAAAATTTGGGGGGAAAACGAAAGAGTTCTTGATGTAGAATTTTGGGGGTTTGAATTGGATTTTGTTGTTGGATTTGAGTAAATTTGGTATGGTTAGACTCGTGAGTGAATGGGCTTTCAAGTTTCGTAACTATTATCGAATTTCGAGACGTGTGCCCGGGGGGTTGAGTTTGAACCAATTTCGGGTTCTTGGTCTAATTTGGTATTTTTTCTTGTAGAATTCATTCCTTTAGCGTATATTGATGGTATTGTGCTGGTTGTGAATAGATTTGGAGCATTTGGAGGCCGAATCGAGGGGCAAGAGCATAGCGGAGTAGGATTTGGCTTTGTTTGAGGTAAGTAACGCTTCGAAACTTGGTTCTGAGGGTTTGAAACCCCGTACTATGTGCTATGTGATTAGTATTGAGGTGACGCACATGCCAAGTGGCGGGCGTGCGAGCGTGCACCGTGAGGATTATGGCCTGGATAATTCTATGGCACCGTTTAATGACCCTATCCTGTTAATATCCATGTTTACATCATGTGATGAATTAGTTGAGCTGTAAACCACATGTTTTAGCCTTTGTGCCGGTATTATTGGGACCCTTACCGGTCGTTTATTGTTGTCACCTCATTAGTTTCATTTATTATTTTGACATTGTGAGCCCGTGGTGAGACTGGAGAGGTTGATGACTAAGTGAGACCGAGAGCCTATTATGAATGACAATTATGGGATTGAGTTGCACACCGCATCGGTTATATTGATGATTTTGATAGTGATTGGGCTGTAGGAGCCCCTCCGGAGTCTGTAACACATCCCAGTGAGTGCAGATGATATTATTGAGGGATGTTTCCCTGGACATGGATTTGTTCGAAGTACTTGATACCGGGAAATGGATTTCTCCCTAGGTCTGGATTGCTCTTTTGTCCTCGGTACCTAGTACTATCAGTCAGTGTTGTATATATGTTCCGGGATGGATTTCCCTGGGCCGGATGGCCATATACAGTACCGAGTGGTTGAGCACTTGAGAGTGGGAGCATATGGTGCATTTCATACAGTATGTGCATCAACATTTACAGTACATTGAGTTACATACCATGTACAGTTCAGATCTTCAATTATTTTTATTGTCTTACACTGTATATTTGACTTGAAATCATGCCTACGATTTTGCGCATTTAGTTCTGTTATATCTGTTAAGGTTGAGTTCGTCACTATATTCAATCCATAGTTTGGAATTGTTACTTACTGAGTTGGTATATTCACGTTACTCCCAGCACCTTGTGTGCAGATCCAGACACTTATGGACACGACGGTGGCTGCTGATTTTTCCGCGTTGGAGTCGGAGACTATTGAGGTAGCTGCATGACGTCCGCGAACCTCGATCTTCTCTTCCTTAGTTCATTTTATTGGATTTTTAAGTTTATTTGACATTTTGTGGACTATGGCCGGCATTTAGACGCTCATGTACTCAGTCGCCCCGATTTTTGGGAGAGTTGTATTGTATTTTTGGGTAACCTTGTGTTTAAAATTTGGCTTTTATTTATGTTAAACCAGTTCGCTATTAAAAATTTAAAGGATGTTTTGACGAAATGGAAAGAATATGTTGGATTTAGGCTTGCCTAGTTTCACGATAGGCGTCATCACGACCGGGTAGGTTTTGGGTCGTGACAAGTTGGTATCAGAGCATAGGTTACATAGGCCTCACAAGTCATGAGCGGGTTAAGTAGAGTCTTACGGATCGGTACAGAGACGTCTGTACTTATCTTCGAGAGGCTGCATAACCTTTAGGAAATATCTCACATTGTTGAATTCTTGTCATGTGAGTCTGTTGATTCTAGTGACTAAACTTCTATTGTTCATTCTCCCACAGATGGTGATGACTCGCACTACCGGTCAGGGTGATCATCAACCAGTACCACCGGCCAGGGCCGCGAGAGGTCGAGGTCGCTGCCGAGGACATGGTAGGGGTAGAGGTGCAGCCCGCGTAGCAGCCGAGGTAGTACCAGCAGACCACTCCAGTTGCTCCAGACCAGGTCCCAGTTACAGATACTCCAGAGGGACCAGCCCAGGCTCCATATGTGCCTATTGTAATTCCTGGCCTTATGGAGGCCCTAGCTCAGATCTTATTAGTATGTACTAGACTTGCTTAGACGGTCTCTATTTCTACGGCCGTAGCTACTTCTCAGGCCAGGGAAGGCACTCAGACTCCCGCCGCTCGCACACCTGAGCAGGTTGTTCAGGGACTCCAGACACCGGCGGCACCACCAGCCCAGCCAGTTGCAGCTGCTCAGGACTCTGTGGTTCATGTTATGCCTGAGGATGAACAACGTAGATTGGAGAGGTTTGGGAGACTCCAGCCTCCATCTTTCAGTGGTGCAGAGGGTGAGGATGCACAGGATTTTTTGGACAAGTGTTAGAGGATGCTTCGGACATCAGGTATTCTGGAGACCAATGGGATCTCATTCACTACTTTCCAGTTCTCTAGGGCTACATTTAGTTGGTGGGAGGATTATGAGAGGCGTAGGCCGGTTGGCGCAACACCCCTTACTTGGCAGTAGTTCTCCGTTCTCTTTTTGGAGAAGTTTGTACCTCAGTACCGCAGAGAGGATCTGTGTAGACACTTTGAGCAGCTTCAACAAGGTGATATGGCTGTGGCACAGTACGAACTATAATTTTCAAAGTTGTCCCATCATGCTATATGTATGGTTCCTGTCACGCTCCAAACTAGGGGAGGCACGACTGGCACTCGATACTATATTCGATCGAGTTAGCCACTAAACATACTAGCTAACTAAACGGGGGGCCCAACAGATCGGGCAGCACAACATTTGAAATACTAAGCCTAGTCCGTTAAGGTCATGACCTGAATNTTTACATGCCAATCCTATGGGCCGGATATTGAAAGCTACAAAAAGAAACCCATAATATTGTGTCCACAATAGCCTCTAAGAGTGTCATAAGCACTGTCGGGACAAGGCCCCGACTATACTGAAACTGTAAAACAAAAGTAACCATCCTACGAAAGCTCCAGGAAGAGGTGGAGCTTACCAACTCACAGCTGAACCGCGAAATCCTAGCGGAGGGGTAGATCAGAGTCCCTACCTAGACCTGCACGCACGAAACAAAAATGTAGTGTCCCCAGGAACCGGGACATCAGTACGAATAAAAATGTACTAGTATGTAAGGCAGAAAGTAGAATCATACATAGCTGATGTAAAAAGGGTAATAGAGATACCACCTGACACTGAAACTCTGATAGCCTCCATGGNAGGCAGAAAGTAGAATCATACATAGCTGATGTAAAAAGGGTAATAATGACACTAAAACTCTGATAGCCTCCATGGTCGACATCCGACGTCATAGTAATCAAATATGCATGGTATGCTCGTGTAATCGTATGTCGTGAATACATATATATTGATGCAAATGCATGACATACCCAACCAAATGCTAGTAATGGTGGTCTCTCCCGGTAGCTAACCGGTATCATATTGCGAACCTGTGGCCATCTGTACAATATATATAGTCTTTCAGGCAAATAGGCCCCTTACCTCCAATTAAAGCTCGAAGTCCATGCATAATATGACATGTATGATATGAACTTTGAATGCACATAATAGGCCATAACAAGAATTTAGCCAATCTTGGGTCATTGGTACTCTTATTCTCATAATCTCATAATCACCTTCGTATCGCATATAAATGTCTCGTGGAACCTCATATATTTTCTGAATAACTTGAAAACTTAACTCGACTTTTAGAAAGATAACTTAACTCTGAAGATGTTCATAAAAAGCTTAAGGTGCTTCACTTAGTCCTTATACCTGATTTCTTGATAATTAGTAAAAGAAAGTATTTCAAAAATCAAGTGTTTTAGTAGTTTAAACATAAAAATTATATTTGAGATTTTTGGAAATCGATGTATCACTTTAGAGATTTTTAAAATACACTTTAAAAAGGAAGAAGGACTTATCGAAAATACTAAATGCCTTTATTTTTACGTCACACAACCCAAAGACGAATAAGAATTCATATATATGGACATATAGTTAAGAAAGCCGACAAAATGACATATATAGATGTTGAATACCTTATTTAACCGAACGAGTGAAATACCAACCTAATAGCATCATGAAAATACTTCAGCTACGATCCCAATGCCATTCACAAAAGGTCTTTCTACTAATAGAATAGTAAAATATCACATTTGGCGTCTTAGGAATTTCCCAGAATTCGTGCTAAAAGGAAGGACGAAACTTAGCCTTAACATGCCTCTCCAACGAACGTCTGAATGCTTGTATAATTCGTTTATGAAAGTTGTTCCATACGTCTTAAGCATCACAAACACTATATATATGCAGCTTATACGAACCTATAAACAGTTCGTAATTGAGTTTAGATCGGCATATTTGCCATATGATCCTAACTTGACGAAACGTCCGTAGAACTTTGTAAAAACGATGATAAAAGATTCCCAAGATGATTACCTTGGCAAACCAAGTATAACTCCTGAAGAACCAGCAAGAACAACAAATTCCTATCTACCAAAAATAGCTCCAAACACAACTAGTAGAAGGGGGAAACGATTGCAAAGCATAGAGATTGCGTTTCTAGGCACGGGGGCAAACTTTAACGATAGAAATCGTTAAAAACGTACCTTAATCACTCAAGAACGCCATGGGACCTTCTATTCAGCTTGCTCACTATTTTGGTACTAAAATGAAATGTTTTGGGGTCTTAAAAGTCGAATTTGCCGACTTATATCACTTGTTTGACCCGACCCGGTTCGCGACCCGGTTTCATCCCGGACAGTCCGTGGTAAAACAGTCATAACGTTTTACTACGATGTCCGTTTGATGTGAAGTTTTTTTCGTTGCGAATTAGACTCGTAGAAATTCGATGCAGTAGGTTGTGGGTCCCATAACTCTTTATATATTGGGAGAAATGATCTGATACATTTGACCCAAAGCTTAAAAAATTTATTAGAGAAATTTACGATATATTTTGTCGACCTTTATTCCGCAACTTGCTTGACTCCAAAACTTAACATGCGAACAGTGTGATATTATAATAAATCCTAAAACATTATTATTAGCATATTAGACACTCTTAGTCTTATCCCACATGTGCAAGTTAACTTAAACCTTCCGAACGCGCGGGGTTCCACCCGAGCCATTTCTTTAACCACGAACCTTTGTTTAAGGGATTCCTTTGACCTAAAGCGTTAGTTTAGTTCCTTGATATTACCACACATTTTCAGTCTTATTCTCCCAAGTCCTCCCACTCTGCTGGCGGAGCATCAGGTCCTCTAGATCTCTCCCATGCCTCATACATAGGACGGCTACATCACGTAGTCGAAAAGAAGCCAACTCCACAGCATCACCCTCAATACCTTATACATATGGTATATAAAGTCCTGGGGATCTTCAGTGGAACTGGATCCTGTAAATGATGGAGGGGCCAAGTGAAGAAACTCTCGTACCATCGAAATTCCTGTCTGATCTCTCCGGGCATCTGCTACTGACTCTAGTTGTCGCTCATGAATATAAACCATCCTAGTCAGCAACTGAATTGACTCCCTCATCCCCTGCTCCCCAGTCTCTGATGGGGGAACAATAGGTGTTGGAGGTCCAGTGTCTCTAGGTGCCTCAGGTACCAATGGAATTGGTGAGGCTGGGGGTACTGCATCTCCATAGGCTCCAACAAGTGCTGGAGAAGCTGAAACTAGGGGTACTGGAGACTCACCGTGTGCCTCTAAGGGAAATCTATCCCTCTAACCCGGTGGGGAACGACTGGTACTTTCCCCCGGATCCATACCTATCTCTCGATGTGCCATATCATGAGCATAGGTAGTCTGTTAGATAAGAAACACATAGCACGATTTAGATTTCATATGTTCTTATAACATCGCTCTATAGCACGATCTATTAATTGAAAGAAACGTAACCATTCCTAAATGCCTCATAGCCTCCTAATTATAAGTGTGGTGCACAATACACACATAAGCAAGACTCTAGTAGACACGGCTTGTGGAATCCCTAGTTACGACCTACTCTGATACCAAGTTTGTCATGCCCCAAACTAGGGGAGGCACGACTGGCACTCAATATTGTATTCTATCGAGTTAGCCACTAAACATACTAGCTAACTAAACTGGGGGCCCAACAGATCGGACAGAACAACATCTGAAATACTAAGCCCGGACCGTTAAGGTCATGACCTGAATAACAATAAGCCATAAAAACAAAGGTAGACAAGCCAAAATAATAAAGTACTAGCTGGCCAACGAGGTCGTGACTGAAGACATACATGCCTACACACATATATATACATGCCAAGCCTATGGGCTGGAGACTGAAAGCTGCAAAAAGAAACCCAGAATACTGTGTCCACAATAGCCTCTAAGAGTGTCATAAGCGTTGTCGGGACAAGGCTCCGACTATGCCCAAACTGTACAACAAAAGTAACCATCCTACGAAAGCTCCAGGAAGAGGTGGAGCTTACGAACTCACAGTTGAACCCCGAAATCCTAGCGGAGGGGTCGATCAGAGTCCCTACCTAGACCTGCACGCACGAAACAAAATGCAGTGTCCCCAGGCAACGGGACATCAGTACGAATAAAAATGTACTGGTATGTAAGGCAGAAAGTAGAATCATACATAGCTGATGTAAAAAGGGTAATAGAGATAACACCTGACACTGAAACTCCATGGCCGACATCCGACCTCATAGTAATCAAATATGCATGGTGTGCTCGTGTAATCGTATGTCGTGAATACATATATTTTGATGGAAATGCATGACATACCCAACCAAATGCTAGCAATGGCGGTCTCTCCCGGTAGCAAACGGGTATCATATTGCGAACTTGTGGCCATCTGTACAATATATATAGTCTTTCGGGCAAATAGGGCCCTTACCTCCGATTATAGCTCGAAGACCATGCATAATATGCCATGTATGATATGAACTTTGAATGCACATAATAGGCCATAACAAGAACTTAGCCAATCTTGGCTCATTGGTACTCTTATTCTCATAATCTCATAATCACCTTCGTATCGCATACAAAAGTCTCGTGGAACCTCATATGTTTTTTGATTAAGCTTGAAAACTTAACTCGACTTTTCGAAAGATAACTTAACTCTGAAGATGTTCATAAAAAGCTTAAGGTGCTTCACTTAGTTCTTATACCTGATTTCGTGATAATTAGTAAAAGAAAGTATTTCAAAAATCAAGTGTTTTAGTAGTTTAAACATAAAAATTATATTTGAGATTTTTTTAAATTGACGTATCACTTTAGAGATTTTTAAAATAAACTTTAACAAGGAAGAAGGACTGATCGCAAAAACTAAATGCCTTTATTTTTAAATCACACAACCCAAAGACAAATAAGAATTCATATATATGGGCATATAGTTATGAAAGCCGATAAAATGACATATATACATGTCGAATACCCTAGTTAACCGAACGAGTGGAATATCAACCTAATAGCATTATGAAAATACTTCAGCTACGATCCCATTTCCTTTCATAGAAGGTCTTTCTAGCAATAGAATAGTAAAATATCACATTTGGCGTCTTAGGAATTTCCCAGAATTCGTGCTAAAAGGAAGGACGGAGATTAGCCTTAACATACCTTGTATANAGAATTCGTGCTAAAAGGAAGGACAGAACTTAGCCTTAACACACCTCTCCAACGAACGTCTGAATGCCTATAGTTCCTTTATTAAAGTTATATGCAGCTTATATGCACCTATAAATAGTTCATAATTGAGTTTAAATCGGCAGATTTTTCATATGACCCTAACTTGACGAAACGCCCGTAGAACTTTGTAAAAATGATCATAAGAGAGTCCGAAGATGATTACCTTGGCAAAACAAGTATAAAGCCTGAAGAACCAGTAAGAACAAAAAATTCTTATCTTCCAAAAATAACTCCAAACACAGCTAGTAGAAGGGGAAACGATTGCAAAGTGTAGAGATTGCGTTTCTAGGCACGGGGGCAAACTTTAACGATAGAAATCTTTAAAAACGCACCTTAATAACTCAAGAACACCATGGAACCTTCTCTTCAGCTTGCTCACTATTTTGGGACTAAAATAAAATGTTTTGGGGTCTTAAAGTCAAATTTTCCGACTTATACCACTTGTTTGACCCGACCCGGTTCGCGATCCGGTTTTATCCCGGACAGTGCGCGGTAAAACAGTCATAACTCTTTTCTTCGATGTGGGTTTGATAAGAACTTTTTTTGGTTGAGAACTAGACTCGTAGACCTTTGATTTAGTAGGTTGTGGGTCCCATAAATCTTTATATATTGGGAGAAATGATCTGATACATTTGACCCATAGTTTAGAAAATTTATTAGAGAAATTTATGATAACTTTTGCCGACCTTTATTTCGCAACTTGCTTGACTCCAAAACTTAAAATGTGACCAGTGTGATATTATAATACCTCCTAACACATTATTCTTAGCATATTAGACACTCTTAGTCTTATCCCACAGGTGCAAGTTAACTTAAACCTTCCGAACGCGCGGGGTGCTACTCGAGCCATTTCTTTAACCACGAACCTTTGTTTAAGGGATTCCTTTGACCTAAATCTTTAGTTTAGTTCCTTGATATTATCACACTTTTTCAGTCTTATTCTCCCAATGTGCTATACCCAATCATATATACCTAATATAACCACGCCATGTTACGTATATTACGTAAGAGAAGAGAAAAAAACACATGGGGTCTCACAGTCTCCCATCCTTAAGAACATTCGTCCGCGAATGGGTTAAGTCAATTCCTTGGTTTCATTTCTTTTCCGCTAATACATTATTTGCGAGGCTATATTTGTTAATTTTTCAAAGCATAAATGAAATTCTGAAGATTCCAACTACTAGGCTTTGTTCGCTATCTCGCAATAAGAAATTTAAATTGCACTTTCAATTCATTTAAAATCCAATTAAGTTGTTGTAAAGAAATAATTGCCAATTATTTAAATGCGACTCACCTTAAGTCATAAATAGGTGGGGGTACTTCTTCCTCTTTTCCTCCTCAGCTTCCCAGGTCATTTCTGTTTAAGCAAAGAATTAGATCCTTTGACTAAAGCTATTTCTAGGATGAACACGGGTTACTGATAATCAAGAAAATAGAGAAAAATGAATAATAGACAATATTGCAGAAATATAGAAAAGCGAAGTAAATCCTATTCGAGAATCAGATGCCTTTACAAGCTGTATTCTCCTCCCTTATATAAGAGATTCCATGATATAACGTACAACTCTTGCTATGGTTGCTCATTAATGACTAATTATGATATTAATGAGGCGTTACAAAGGATAACGGTAATTGGGGTACGGTAACATAACGCTAGAGTAATCAATTGTGGGTTCTTGAATCTGCCTGTAGCTTTGTCCAGATTCATTCTGACCGTGCCTCTTCTCTGTTTTGATCAGGTTGAGTTTCCCGTGGATGATAAGCTCGAGGGTTTATTGAATCATGCCTCTTTGTTCCATACCTCTTCAAATAATCACATCCAGCTGTCGTGTTCTCCTGTGTTCACGTAACTGGCTGAGTTGTCAAAAGCTGGCTTACATGTGAAACTCTTTTTTACCAATACAGATAGTCCCCCCTCTTACCATATATTTATCGATTAATATTTGGTAAGTGGATATTCATTTATGGAGGGAATATTTTTCCGCCGCTTTTCCTCGAAACATTGTATCCTTCTCTGCACTATAGACGTTGTTTGTCACTTCTATTTAATGCTCATACCACGTGTCCTTTTCAGATTGGTTCTGTATTTACTCGACACCTTTTAGGGATTTTTGCGGCTGTGTCAGTCTCGAAGTGACATCTTCAATTATGACTTTTCATCATTATTTTTCTTTTTTTCCATGTTTGACGGTTGTCCTCAAGTATAAATACCTTTCTTTTTTTCTTTGCTTCCACGAAACACTTTCTAACTTTGTCTTTTGTAAAGAACTTTCTTCTTGCCTTTGTAAACATGTATTCTTCAAACCAACCTCAGGGAGTAATAGATATTGAAAATTTAACGCCATCTTCTGCTCCGACTAGGAGTCGGAGGGGTGGTAGACTTAGAAGTCTAGGATCCACTCCTTCGAGGGGCTCCTCTTCTTCTCAGATAGTTCCCTCTCCTTCCACTATATCTCTAGTTTCTCTGAGGTTTAGGGTTTCTCGGTCTTTGTCTAGAGGTAGAGGTGAACGCCTTCGTGAACCTGGAGTTGATGAAATTGTCCCTGCTGAGTTTGTTTTTGCTAGAGATAATCAAGTTCTTGTAGACCAATCTTCTTTCCTTGAGAGTGTCGAAGGGTATCCAACCCTTACAACTGAGGGTCAGATTTCCCTTGTTCGTAGGGAGTGTTTTTGGAGGCCTTATTTCCCTATATACATTCCGAATAGTAATCAAAGATTAACGTCTTACAGGACGGGATACTCTTTTGTTTATATATACCACAGTGCTCTTACATGGGCCAATGAAGTTGTGCATACCTCTTTGAAGGTATGATGCAAGTTCTCCTCTTTCATTTCCGTACATGAAATTTACCATATCTGATTGGTTTTATTTCTTGTAGATTAATGTTATAGGCATGGAGCTCATGAAGAGTATCTCAAATACGGATCAGGAGACAAAAGAGTTGCAGTCCGATGCTGATAATTGGAAAGCACAGTATGATAGCCTAAGGATTGACATGGATGCCTTAGAAGAGGAAAGGAGTACCTTGAAGAGGCAGATGAGGCTCATCGCGGCAGAACTGGCAGTAGAGAAGGCTTCTTCCAGTAAGGCTGATAAAGACAAGAGTGTTCTGGAGTCCTCATTTGCTAAGCAGCTGTCCCGGGCCTCAGAGGAGATTAGAGACTTGAAAAATTTGGTGGGGCAGAAGGAGGAATACTCAGGCGAGCTCGTGCAATCACTCACTCGGACTCAAGAGGACATTCGTAAGGCTTTAGATAAAGCTCAAACTCTAGAGGAGTCGATTGTACCGTTGAGGGCCGCACATGAAGCTACTGAAGCAGAAAAGGACGGATTGAGAGCTGAGCTTCAAGTATGGGCAACGGATTATGAAGATCTTGAAGAAGTGGTTGTTGTTGATGTGAGCTAGGCGTACATGAATTCTTGCCTTGACACATTGACGGAAATGAGTCAAGAGGGTTTCGACCTTAGTGCTGAAATAACTAAAACTAAAGAAGCCATGGAGGAGGCTCAACAAGGTCATAACCTCACTTCACCTGATGGTGAGACTCCAGCCACTGGTGCCTCTTCATCCCTAGATGCTCCCGCTCTTTCTGCCAGTGAAGTCGACCCCTCCCTAGAAGAAGTTTAGTTGGTTCATCCCTTTTTTTTTCTTTGTCCCAATTGGTGGTTACCCCCAGTCCCATCGGGGGTAAATTTAGATTTCTTTAAAGTCCCCAAATGACCACCACAATGTATATAAAAATTCTATACGGCTAAACATAAGTTAATACTTAGTTTTTGCTTAGCCGTTTTAATATATTAATGCTAGTATGACTTTTTTTGAGATTGTGTTTCACTCTTTAAGTCTTTTTCATGCTTCATTTTTTGAGGTTTTAGTTTTATCTCTGAGTTTTGCATATAGAGTGCTTTAGATTACTCGTACATTTTTTATAAAAGGCACGGTGTCATATTAAATGTGTGCCTTTTTGTAGTAGGCATAATTTATGGAAGAGGGACCTTTATAATCGATATGAAGAAGACGTCTCAACTTCATGATAATGCAATAGAGTGATAGGAATTTTACACATGTTTAAGATTGTTTCCAAGGAAAGTTTTTTGTTTGAACTTCCATAACATTTTACATGTGTTTGATTATCGTCTAAAACTCATGTTGCAACTGTTTTTGTTTTAACAGATTTGATATATTCTTGTATTCCGTAACTGTTTTTCATAGGTAACAGTTTTTTGATATTAATACAAGGGAACAACTATTTTTTACTAGTAACAGTTTTTATAAAGATTGGGGTATTTACCCGCAACTGTTTTCGTTGGAAACAGTTTTGTAATAAGTATGAGGGAAATGTTTTCTTATTCGTAACTGCTTTTATTTGATAACAGTTTTCTGAACAAATACAAGGATTTAAATATTTCATCCATAATTGTTTTATTTGATAACATTTTTTTGAATGAGTATAAAGATGTACATTTCTTTCTCGTGACTAATATTTTGCCTTTCAACCTGAACATGTTCGAAGGTTTTTGCTTTTTGTATTAGGCTTTGTATTTGGATGACTCTTTTGATTTCTTTCGATTCTTCTTGTATCACTTGTCTCGTTAGGTAGATGGGTCTTCGGGCTCGAGCTTTTGACTTTCTGATAGTCTTTTTTGCTTCGTCTTAGCCTTCCATACTGTATAGTCCCCCAAGTGTTTGAGCTTTGAAGAATGAAATCTCGAGCACTTGATTATTCCTTCCTTGTGGTCCTTTTCCTGAAAAGGAAAAACATTCCGGACTCGAAGGTATATAGTTTTTTAGATGATGACTGCTTAACCCTTTACAACGTCCATCATAAAGTGTAACCATTGACCGGGAATTGTGTTATTTCCTCGCGTCTTTGCAGGTCTAATATCATCATCTAGTGATGGTTTAGCTTTATGCCTATCATCTAAAAAAGTTAGTAAATTTTTTAAATGTTCAAAATAAAATCGAACGTGTGATACCTGACCGGGGGTATTCTTTTCTTTAGAAGTAATACTTCTTTAGGTGGATGGCATTCCAACTTGTTGGTAGAACTCTGCCGTCCATATCTTCCAACTCATAGGCGCCTTTCCCAGCTATGCCTCGGATTTTGTAAGGTCCTTCCCAGTTTGGATTTAGCTTTCCTGCACCTGCTTCTTTCGTTGATTGAAAGACTTTTTTAAGGACGAAGTCCCCAATCTTGAAATACCTGAGATGAGCTTTACGGTTGTAATAACGCTCTATGATTTGTTTTTGAGCTTCCATACGTACCAATGCTGCTTCTCTCCGTGGTTCGAGCAGGTTCAGATTGGTCCTCAATTCATCGTCGTTTGCTCCCTCCATGGCTGTTGAGAACCTTATGCTTGGTTCGCCAATCTCTACAGGTATTAAGTCTTCTGAGCCGTAGAAAAGTGCGAACGGGGTTTCTCCCGTGGCTATCAGGCCAGTTTCCCGTATGCCCATAATATCGCTAGTAACTCATCAGGCCAGTTTCCTTAGGCTTTATCTAGCCGCTTCTTTAGATTGTTGATGCTGACCTTATTCGTTGACTCAGCTTGACCATTAGCCACGGGGTGGTATGGTGTTGAAGTGATCCTTTTGATTTGCCAGTTTTTGAAGAATTCTGTGATTTGCGAGCCTATGAATTGTGGGCCACTATCGCACATGGTCTCCTTGGGTATTCCAAAGCGGCATATTATGTTCCGCCATAAGAAGCTTTTAACTTCCTTTTCTCGCACTTGTTTGAACGATTCTGCCTCTACCAACTTTGTAAAATAGTCGGTTAGCACGAGCAAAATTGTACCTGCACTTTAGCTGTGGGAAGAGGTTCCACTATGTCCATACCCCATTTTATGAAAGACCATGGGGATATGATTGGATGCAATAATTCCACTGGTCGATGCATGTTATTGGCAAACCTTTGGCACCTGTCACATTTGGATACGAAGTTTTTGGCTTCCTCTTCCATCTTAAGCCAATAGTATCCATCTCTGATTAGGGTTTTCACTAAGGACCTCGCCCCTGAGTGATTTCCACAGTGTCCTTCGAGGATTTCTTTCATCACAAATTCCGTTTGGTTAGGTCCGAGGCATTTAGCTAGGGTTCCTCCGAACATCTTGCGATAAAGCGAGTTGCGAATAAGGCAGTACCATGCAGCTTTGCGGCGAAGTGCTTGAGCTGCTTTCCTGTCTTCAAGTACGGTGCCATTCTGCAAAAAATTAAGAATTTCGTTTCTCCTGTCCCAGGTTAAGTTGTTGAAAGTTACCTCATTCCTGTCCTAGTCAATCGTTAAATGAAACAGTTGGACGACAATTGTATTGTCCTTGTTTGTTACTT
Source organism: Nicotiana paniculata (assembly GCA_005239505.1). Taxonomy (NCBI): domain Eukaryota; kingdom Viridiplantae; phylum Streptophyta; class Magnoliopsida; order Solanales; family Solanaceae; genus Nicotiana; species Nicotiana paniculata. Next base: position 55,651 of record ML339958.1, read on the forward strand.
CTGTGACTGCTACGAGGTTAGCTAATGCATCTGCTTCTGCATTTTCCTCTCTAGGTATTTGCATTACTTTCCATGTTTTGAATTGTCTCACGAGCTCCCATGCTTTTTCAAGATACTGTTGCATTCGAGTCTCTCGAGCGATGTGAGTCCCCTGTATTTGATTTACTACCAGTTGGGAGTCACTGTTGATCATAATTTGCTCGATTGAGAGCTCCATGCGAGTTCAAGACCTGCAATAACAGCTTCGTACTCTGCTTCATTGTTAGTTATATGATAACACTTGATAGCTTGCCGTGTCTTTTCACCATTGGGTGATATTAAGAGTATTCCTAAGCCGGCACCTTTTATATTTGAGGAACCATCGTGAATAAGGTCCATAGGCCCGGATTAGCACCGTTAAAAAGTTGTAACTCTTTCTCTACTTCAGGAACAATGTTATTACTAAAGTCAGCAACAAATTCAGCTAGTATTTGAGACTTAATTGCAGTCCTAGGCTGATAGATTATTTCATGCTCACTTAATTCTATGGCCCACTTGGCTAATCTTCCTGACAATTCCTGTTTATGCAAAATATTTTTTAAAGGATATGAAGTCACACCGGTTATTAGGTGGCATTGAAAATATAGTCGTAATTTTCTAGATGCCATTATTAAATCTAAGGCTAACTTTTTCAGATGTGGATATCTAGTCTCAACATCTAGCAAATTTTTACTTACATAATAGATAGGTGATTGTTTACCTTTTTCTTCTCTTACCAGTACTGCACTTACAACAATTTCTGAGACAGCCAGGTAGATGTACAATCTCTCCCCTTCTTTTGGCTTTGAAAGCAGTGGTGGTTTCGATAGATAAATCTTCAGATTCTTGAGGGCTTGCTGACATTCTTCAGTCCATTCGAACTGATTCTGCTTTTTGAGAACTGAGAAGAATTTAAAACTTTTTTCGGAAGACTTAGAAATAAACCTTCCCAAAGCTGCTATTCTCCCTGTTAGTCTTTGAACTTCCTTTTTATTTGTTAAAATATCAGGTATTTATTCTATAGCTTTAATTTGAGCGGGATTTACCTCTATTCCTCTGTTCGATACAAGGAAACCCAGAAATTTACCTGATTGCACTCCAAAAGCGCATTTCTCTTTATTTAGCTTCATATTATACCTGCATAAAATATCAAAAGCAGTAGAGAGATGCTTGAAATGGTCTTGTGCTTGTGTTGATTTTACCAACATATCATCAATATAGACTTCCATCGTCTTTCCAAGATGTTCCTGGAACATTTTAGTCACTAACTTTTGATAGGTGGCTTCAGCATTTTTCAAGCCAAAAGGCATAACTTTATAATAGTAAGTCCCTCTGTTTGTAATGAAGGACGATTTTTCCTCATCTGAGGGATTCATTTTAATTTGATTATAACCAGAATATGCATCTAAGAAGCTTAATAATTCATGACCTGTTGTGGCATCAATCATTTGATCTATATATGGCAATGGGAATGAATCTCTGGGGCATGCTTTATTTAAATCAGTCTAATCTACACAGACTCTCCATTTGCCATTCTTTTTAGGTACTACCACGGTGTTCGCTAGCCAATTAGGGTACGTTACCTCTCGTATCGAACCGATCTTCAAGAGTTTCTGTACCTCTTCGTCGATCACATGGTTCTTGAATGGTCCTTGCTTTCTTTTCTTCAGCTTAACAGGTACGAAGGATAGATCTTCATTTAGTTTATGAGTCATCACTTCTGGTGGGATGCCTGCCATATATGAGTGGGACCACGCAAAGTAGTCTGCGTTAGCCTTTAAACAATCAATTAACTTACCTCTTCGACCGGGGCCCAGCCTCGTGCCTATATACACTTTCTGTTCAAGCTTTTGTTCAGATAATGGAATAGCTTCAAGCTCCTCCGTAGTTGTTTTGATGTGCTCATCTTCCTCCGGTTCATGAATGACGTCCGGTCTGGAATCTGCATCCGTGTGGTCTAATGCACCTTCCGTGGTAACTTGATTCACCTTCTCGTAAGTATTTTATCTCGTACCTGTTTCAACAATAATACCTTCCATACCTATTTGGGTAGTAATTTCTTCCATGCCTGTTTGGGCAGTGTTACCTGCTTGTGAGATTCCCTTATCTCGTAAGTCTTCCACCTCTATTTTCTTGTTGTAGTGTACCACAATTTAAATTTCTTGCAGTCTATTGATCGCCTCTAATTTGCTGAATTCCCCATTCAGAGGGGAATTTAATAACTTGATGCAATGTGGAGGATATTGCTTTCATGTCGTGGATCCACGGCCTTCCCACGATTACGTTATAAGCCATGTCAGTATCGATGACTTGGAACCTGGTACTTTTGATCACCCCCTCAGCATATGTGTTAAGCTCAATTTCTCCTTTTGTTATAACCGTAGAGTTATCAAACCCTGATATGGCTCGTGCCCTTGGGATTACTTGATTCCCAAGTAGCATTTCTTCCACGACTCTTAGCAAAATGATATTGACTGAATTTCCTGGATCAATCAACACTCTTTTTACGTTAGTGTCATGAATAATTAAAGATATTACCAGAGCATCATTGTGAGGAAGCATTAATCCGCCGATATCTGCATCATCGAAGGTTATATCACCCTCTTCCACATTTTCACAAGCCCGTTTTCCATGTGTAATTGTGAACTTTGTGGTTGTTTTTCAGACCACTCCGTTTACTTCTTCACCTCCGTGTATCACGGTGACGGTTCATTTTGGGGAAGGAGGCTTTGGGGGCTCCTGCCTATTCCTCATATATGCCTGTTTACCTTTATCACTAAACAATTTCTGTTAATATCCCTGTTTCAATAAATTTTCTACTTCACCTTGTAAAAATCTACAATCCGCAGTTTTGTGCCCATGATCGTTATGGAATTCACACCAGTGATCTGGGTTCCTTCTATTTGGATTTGACCGCATCTCTTTGGGCCACTTAAACTTGTCTCCCATGTTCCTCAATATTGAGACAAGTTCAGTAGTACTTATATCAAAGGTATGATCCCTAATTTGAGTATTACCTCTAGGTCGTTCATCTCGATTTTTTCTGGATCTAGACGAGAATTAGACTACGTGTCTTCCTTGTGGTCTATAGTCCGACCTAGTGTTTTCGAACCTGGGATGAATATCGCGTCCTGAGGGTCGTGAGTAAGGATCGTACCTATTTTACCTGACCTTCCATCTGATTCAGGACGTCTGGATCTGGAATGATCTTTATCTCTCGAACGAGCAATGATATCTTCTTGAATTCTGAGTTTAGTACTATACCTATTATATACATCGTTCCATGTTGTAGCGGGGAATTCTCTTAGACTTTCCTTAAGTCATCTCGTGGCTTCTGAGCTCTTAATGTTTAGGTTGCTTGCAAATGCCATGGCTGCCCAATTATCAGGCACCCTGGGTAACTGCATTCTTTCTTGTTGAAATTTGTCTACAAACCCACGAAGTAGTTCCGTGTCTCCTTGTTTTATTTTGAATATGTCTTCCATTCTTTTCTCAACTTTTTGTGCACCAGAGTGTGCTTTTATAAATGAATCTGCAAGCTCAGCAAAAGAGTCAATAGAATTTTCAGGGAGAAGAGAATACCAGGTTAGGGCTCCTTTGGTAAGTGTTTCCCCAAATTTTTTGACAAGGACTGATTCAATCTCTTGTTTTGTTAAGTCGTTGCCTTTTACTCCAGTAGTGAAAGCAGTCACATGATCACGTGGGTCAGTTGTTCCATCATATTTGGGAACGTCAAGCAATTTAAACCTCTTGGTATAGGCAAGGGTGCCGCACTTGGCTTCGAAGGTTGTTGAGAATACCTATCCACATCAATGCCTTTGATGATAGGTGGTACTCCAGGAATTCATTTGATGCGATCGTTCAGCTCCTTCATCTGTTTCTGCGTGGTTAGCAGTAAATTTTGTAATTATGAGTTATTAGATATACCTGGTCTCGTTTCGAGAGATTCATTAGGAGTATCTCCTCTTCCTGAGTTTGCCAACCCAGATTGAGGATTTTCCATGATGATGGTATTATTGGGGGATGGCGTAGGCGGTGTAGGTAACGCTGCCGGTAATCCTCTTGCAAATTCTTGCAAAACTTAGCTCACATACTCTGCAATCATTTGCTTTACACGATCTTGTTCCACAATTTGATCATTATAACCATTGTTATTATTGGATCTTTCTGGGGATTGTTTCCTTGAACCACGTGGGGTTTCTGAAGGCGATGGAACTGGGGTTCCATTCCTTTGCTGGTTGTTGTTGTTGGAGTTCGACATTGTTCAGGGGATATCACTTGAAAAGCAAACAAAGATTATCAGATTCCCGGTAATGGAACCAATTTGTTTAACCAACGAATTAGATCCTTTGACTAAAGTTATTTCTAGGATGAACACGGGTTACTGATAATCAAGGAAATAGAGAAAAATAATAATAGATAATATTGCAGAATTATAGAAAAACGAAGTAAATTGTATTCGACAATCAAATGCCTTTACAAGCTGTATTCGCCTCCCTTATATAGGATATTCCTTGATACAACGTACAACTCTTGCTATGGTTGCTCATTAATGACTAATTATGACATTAATGAGGCATTACAAAGAATAATGGTAATTGGGGTACGGTTACATAACATAGAGTAATCAATTGTGGGTTCTTGAATCTGCCCGTAGCTTTGTCCAGATTCATTCTGACATGCCTCTTCCCTGTTTTGATCAGGTTGAGTTTCCCATGGCTGATAAGCTCGATGGTTTATTGAATCACGCCTCTTTGTTCCGTACCTCTTCAAAGAATCACATCCAGCTGTCGCGTTCTCCTGTGTTCACGTAATTGGGTGAGTTATCAAAAGCTGGCTTACGTGTGAATCTCATTTTTACCAATACAATTTCCTCGATGTTGTTATTTCGCCATAACACTTTCACTGAAGCCACTTCTTTAGTTCGAAGCTTTCTTACCTGCCGATCTAAAATAGCTACTGGTACCTCTGCATAAGATAAGTCTTCAGTAATGTGAATATCCTCAATGGGCATAATACGTAAAGGATCTCCAATGCACTTCCGCAACATAGATACATGAAACACAGGATGGACTGCTTCCAATTATGAAGGCAAATCAAGCTCGTACGCCACCCTACCAATCCTCCGAATAATCTTATACGGTCCAACATACCTGGGGCTGAGCTTCCCCTTCTTTCCAAATCGCATGACGCCCTTCATAGGCGATACTTTCAGGAAAACCCAATCTTCTACGTCAAACTCTAAGTCTCATCATCGAACATCTGCATAAGACTTCTGCCAACTTTGTGCTATACACAACTGGTCTCTAATAAGTTTTACCTTTTCCATTACTTGCTGGACTAAATTAGAACCTAGAAACTCTGCTTCCCCGACCACAAACCAACCGATCGGAGCCATCTGAATACTAGCTTGGAAGCTGTTATTATAAGAAAACTCAATAATATGTAGATGATCATCCCAACTTCCTTTAAAATCTAGCATGTAGGCACGTAACATATCCTCTACTATTTGAATAGTACACTCTGCATGTCCGTCAGTTTACGGATGAAAAGCGGTGCTAAGATTTACCTGCATGCCTAGACCCTTCTGAAAAGATTTCCAAAAAAATGCTGTAAATTGAGCCCCTCGATCAGATATAATAGATAATGGCACTCCGTGAAGGCGAACAATCTCTCGAGTGTAAATCTTGGCATAATCCTCGGCTGAATATGTCGTCCTGACTGGCAGGAAATGAGCAGATTTTGTAAGCCTATATAATTACCCAAATAGAACCATACCTCCGTGGAGTGAGAGGCAAGCCAGTAATGAAGTCCATATTATCATGTCCCATTTCCATAATGGAAGCTCAATATACTGAGTTAGGCCTCTAGGCCTCTGATGTTCGGCTTTAACTTGCTACCATCTCCGCAATATCTTTCTTCATTCCATTCAACCAATAGATCTGTCGAAGGTCCCGGTACATCTTTGTCGCTCCGGGGAGAACTGCATATCTAGAATAATGATCCTCCAAAAGAATCTTGGCGCGGAGCTCTCCGACTGTCGATACACATAAGCGGCCCTGGTATCTAAGGACTCAATATCTAGTTAGCTCAAACAAAGGTTGTCGCTATTGTGGAATACTTCCCTCAATTTTATAAGCTCAAGATCCTCGTGTTGTCGCTCTTTAACTTTAGTAACAAAAGAAGATTTTGTCGTATTCTGAACGAGAACGCGGCCACCCTCTGCGTCTACCGAACGCACCTGCAAACTAGCTAGCTGGCATAGATATATGGTCATCTTGACCTTATCAGCTTCAACATCGCTTAGACTGCCCATGGACTTCCGGCTAAGGGCATCAGCAACAATATTAGCTTTGCTAGGATGATATAAAATATCAACATCATAGTCTTTTAGTAATTCTATCCATCTTCTTTGTCGTAGGTTCAGCTCTCTCTGTTTAAATAAATAATGAAGGCTCTGGTGGTCGGTGAAAACATCAATATGAACCCCATATAGATAATGTCGCCAAATCTTTAGGGCAAAGACAACTGCGGGTAACTCAAGATCGTGCGTAGGATAGTTCTGTTCATGTTTCCGCAACTGTATGGAGGAGTACGCGATAACCTTACCATGCTGCATAAGAACACAACCTAGGCCAATTCTCGAGGCATCACAATATACAACATAACCCTCTGTGCCATCAGGAAGTGTCAAGACAGGTGCCGTAGTAAGCCTTTTCTTTAGCTCCTGAAAACTTTGTTCACATTCCTCAGTCCACTGAAACTTAGCTCCCTTATGTGTCAGTTTCGTCAATGGTGTAGAGATAGAGGAAAATACCTAAAAAGCTACGAACCTCTGTCGGATTCAACGGCCTCGGTCAAGTCATCACAACTTCAATATTTTGGCCATCAACCTTAATACTATCACCGGTAATAAAATGACCAAGAAAAGCTATAGAAGTTAGCCAAAATTCACATTTAGAGAATTTAGCATATAATCTGTAGTCCTGGAGAGTCTGCAATACAACTCACAAGTGGTCCGCATGCTCGGCTTTCGATCGTGAATATATCAATATGTCGTCAATAAACACAATCAAAAATTCATCCAAGAATGGTTTGAATACCTGGTTCATAAGATCCATAAAGGCTGTTGGGGCATTTGTAAGCCCGAAAGACATGACAAGGAATTCAAAATGTCCATACCTCGTCCTAAATGATGTTTTTGGGATATCAATATCCCTGACTCGTAGCTGATGATAACCGGATCGCAAGTCGATCTTCGAAAATCATTTGGCACCTTGTAACTGGTCGAACAAGTCATCAATCCGTGGAAGAGGATACTTATTCTTGATAGTGACTTTATTTAGTTTCCTGTAGTCAATACACATCCGCAAGGAGCCATTTTTCTTTCTAACAAAGAGCACTAGAGCACCCCATAGGGATGTACTTGGCCTAATAAAGCCTTTATCGATCAAGTCCTTCAGTTGTTCCTTCAATTTCCTTTAGCTCTGCAGGAGCCATTCTGTAGGGAGGAATGGATATAGGCTGCGTATCAGGAAGCAAATCTATAGCGAAATCGATTTCCCTTTCAGGGGGAATTCTTGGAAGCTCGTCAGGGAATACCGTCGGGAATTCATTCACAATAGGAACCGATTGAAGAGTCGCTGGCTCCTTATCTATATCCCTGACATGAACCAGATGGTATATACAGCCTTTAGCAATAAACTTCCGAGCCTTAAGGTATGAAATAAACGTACCCTTGGGCGTAGCTGCATAACCTTTCCATTCAAGGACAGGCTCACCAGGAAAATGAAACCGGACCAACTTTGCACGACAATCAATATTAGCATAACAAGCTACCAACCAATCCATACCCATAATGACATCGAAGTCTAGCATAACCAATTCAAATAAATCAACAGAGGTTGGACGGTCATTAATTAACATTTTACAACCTCGATAGACATGACTAGCTACAATAGAGTCGCCAACTGGCGTAGAAACCTCAATTGACTGTGGAAACAACTTAGATCTCATGTAAATCTTACTAGAAATAAATGGAGTAATATATGAAAATGTAGAGCCAGGATCTATAAATGGTATGAGAATGTATTGTCAATACACCTGTGACAACATCTAGGGATGCCTCTAAATCCTGTCGTCTTGTGAGTGCATAAAAGCGGTTCTGGCCACCACTGGAACCTGAGGTGTCTCCTCCACCTCTCTCCCTACCACGTCCCAGAGTAGGTTGTGGACCTGGTCGGAGAGCACGGACTGAGGGCGAAGAGGCTGCTGTGGATCCTGAAGGCTGTGCTGGTGCACCTCTACCTAACCCCGGGCATCGGCTAATAAAATGTCATGTCTGCCCACAATGATAACATGCACTCGAACCCTGTCTACACTGCCTGGTGTGCAGCTTACCGCACTGAGTAAATGGAGGAGTAGGCTGTCTCATCTGTGCGGAACTCTCCTGTCGACGGCCCTCAGGTGACCTGAGCTCTTCCCTGGTCCTAACTAAATATAATGATCAAACCGCTGGCCCTGCATCTGTGGTGGGAAACTACCTGCTGACCGAGGTGGATATAGATTGAGTGGGGGCCTAAAATCACCTCGTGGCTCCCTATAAGACCCCATAGTACGAGCCATATTACTCTGCTCCCTATCCCTGCGAGTATCACGAATCCGACGGAAAAGGTCCTCTGTAGTCTGAGCGAAAGCCTGTATGCGGAAAATATCTACATCATCTGATAGCGATGCTACCCTACAGTCTCTAATCAGATGATCCCCCAAACCATCCACATAATGATGAACTCTATCCCTCATGGTACGTACGATATCTGGTGCATACCTCGCTAAAGAATTAAACTTATTACTATAATCCCTCACACTCATATCCCTCTACTTCAGGCTAAGAAACTGGTCAAGACAGGCCTCAAGAACCTCCCGTGGCAAATAATGGGCTAAAAAGCCTCAGAGAAGTCCTCTAGATCTCTCACATGCCTCATACCATAGGACGGCTACATCACGTAGTCGAAAAGAAGCCAACTACACAGCCTCGGTGACGGAGTCATGGATCACCCTCAATACTCTACATATATGGTCTATAAAGTCCTGGGGATCCTCAGTGGAACTGGATCCTGTAAATAATGGAGGGGCCAAATGAAAAAACTCTCGTACCGTCGAACTTCTTGTTCGATCTCTCCGAGCATCTGCTCCCGACTCTAGTTGTCGCTCATGAATAGAAACCATCCTAGTCAGCAACTGAACTGCCTCCCTCGTCCCCTACTCCCAAGTCTCTGATGGGGGAACAACAGGTGCTGGAGGTCCTGTGTCTCTAGCTGCCTCAGGTACCAATGGAACTGGTGAGGCTGGGGGTATTGCATCTCCCTCGGCTCCAACAAGTGCTGGGGAAACTGAAACTAGGGGTACTGGAGACTCACTGTGTTCCTCTAAGGGAAATCTAACCCTCTGACCCGGTGGGGAACGATTGGTACCTTCCCCCGGATCCATATCTATCTCTCGATGTGAAATCTCCGGAGCGTAGGTAGCCTATTAGATAAGAAACACAAAGCACGATTTACATTTCATATGTTCTTAGACACCGCATAAGAAAGAATCTATTAGACACCGTTTCTGGACTCCCTGGGATACGACCTGCTATGATACCAAATTTTTCACGCCCCAAACTAGGGGAGGTACGACTAGCAGTCGATACTGTATTCGATCGAGTTAGCCACTAAACATACTAGCTAACTAAACTGGGGGCCCAACTGATCGGGCAGCACAACATCTGAAATACTAAGCCTGGACCGTTAAGGTCATCACCTGAATAACAATAAGTCATATAAACAAGGGTAGACAAGCCAAAATAATAAAGTACTAGCTGGCCGACGAGGCTGTGACTGAAGATATACATGCCCAAACACATATATATACATGCGAAGCCTATGGGCTGGAGACTGAAAGCTTCAAAAAGAAACCCAGAATACTGTGTCCACAATAGCCTCTAAGAGTGTCATAAGAACTGTCGGGACAAGGACCCTACTATAACCAAACTGTACAACAAAAGTAACCATCCTGCGAAAGCTCCAGGAAGAGGTTGAGCTTACCAACTCACAGCTGAACCCTGAAATCCTAGCGGAGGGGTTGATGAGAGTCCCTACCTGGACCTATACGCACGAAAAAAAAATGCAGTGTCCCCAGGCAACGGGACATCAGTACGAATAAAAATGTACTGGTATGTAAGGCAGAAAGTAGAATTATACATAGCTGATGTAAAAAGAGTAATAGAGATACCACCTGACACTGAAACTCTGATATCCTCCATGGCCGACATCCGACCTCATAGTAATCAAATATGCATGGTATTCTCGTGTAATCATATGTCGTGTATACATAAATATTGATGCAAATGCATGACATACCCAACCAAATGCTAGCAATGGCGGTCTCTCCTGGTAGCTAACCGGTATCATATTGCCAACCTATGGACATCTGTACAATATATATATAGTATGTCGGGAAAATAGGCCCCTTACCTCCGATTATAGCTCGAAGTCCATGCATAATATGCCATGTATGATATGAACTTTGAATGCACATAATAGACCATAAGAAGAACTTAGCCAATCTTGGCTCATTGGTACTCTTATTCTCATAATCTCATAATCACATTCGTATCACATACAAATGTCTCGTGGAACCTCTTATGTTTTTTGAATAAGCTTGACAACTTAACTCGACTTTTAGAAAGATAACTTAACTTTGAAGATGTTCATAAAAAGCTTAAGGTGCTTCACTTAGTTCTTATACCTGATTTATTGATAATTAGTAAAAGAAAGTATTTCAAAAATCAAGTGTTTTAGTAGTTTAAACATAAAAATTATATTTGAGATTTTTGGAAATCGACGTATCACTTTAGAGATTTTTAAAATACACTTTAACAAGGAAGAAGGACTGATCGCAAATACTAAATGCCTTTATTCTTAAGTCACACTACCCAAAGACGAATAAGAATTCATATATATGGACATTTAGTTAAGAAAGCCGACAAAATGACATATATAGATGTCGAATACCCTATTTAACCGAACGAGTGGAATATCAACCTAATAGCATCATGAAAATACTTCAGCTATGATCCCAATGCCTTTCACAGAAGGTCTTTCTAGCAATAGAATAGTAAAATATCACATTTGGCGTCTTAGGAATTTCCCAGAATTCTTGCAAAAAGGAAGGACGAAACATAGCCTTAACATACCTCTCCAACGAACGTCCGAATGCCTGTTGTTCCTTCATGAAATGTGTTACTTACGTCCTAAGCTTTGCAAACACTATATATATGCAGTTTATACGCACCTATAAAGAGTTCATAATTGAGTTTAAATCGGCAAATATTCCATATGACCCTAACTTGACGAAACGTCCATAGAACTTTGTAAAAACGATCATAAAAGTGACCCAAGATGATTACCTTGGCAAACCAAGTATAAATCCTGAAGAACCGGCAAGAACAGCAAATTCCTATCTTTCAAAAATAGCTCCAAACATAGCTATTAGATGGGGGAAACAATTTCAAAGCGTAGAGATTACGTTTCTAGGCACGGGGGCAACTTTAATGATAGAAATCGTTAAAAATGCACCTTAATCACTCAAGAACACCATGGGGCCTTCTCTTCAGCTTGCTCACTATTTCTGGGACTAAAGTGAAATATTTTGGGGTCTTAAAAGTCGAATTTGCCGACTTACACCACTTGTTTGACCCGACCCGTTCGTGACCTGGTTTCAGCCCGGACAGTCCGCGGTAAAACAGTCATAACTATTTACTCCGATGTTGGTTTGATATGAAGTTTTTTTGGTTGCGAACAAGACTCGTAGAACTTCGATTCAGTAGGTTGTGGGTCCCATAAATCTTTATATATTGGGAGAAATGATCTGATACTTTTGACCCAAAGTTTGAAAATTTATTAGAGAAATTTACGATAACTTTTGCTGAACTTCATTTCGCAACTTGCTTGACTCAAAAACTTAACATGTGACCAGTGTGATATTATAATACCTCCTAACATATTATTCTTAGAATATTAGACTCTCTTAGTCTTATCCTACAGGTGCAAGTTAACTTAAACCTTTCGAATGCGCGGGGTGCTACCTGAACCATTTCTTTAACCATGAACCTTTGTTTAACGGATTCCTTTGATCTAAATATTTAGTTTAGTTCCTTAAAATTACCACACATTTTCAGTATTATTCTCCCAATGTTCTATACCCAATCATATATACCTAACATAACCACGCCATGCTACGTATATTACATAAGAGAAGAGAAAAAAACACATGGGTCTCACAGTTCCCACAGACCGAGAGAGGATTAGGAGATTTATAGATGGCCTCGATTTCCATATTCAAGTTCTTATAACCACAGAGAGTGTCTGGTGCTACTTTTTATGAGGTTGTCGACATTTCATGAAAGATTGAGATGGTTCATGGTCAGGAGAGGGTTGAGAGGGAGGCCAAGAGGCCTCGTGGACAGGGTGGATTCAGTGGTGCTCTTTTTGGGGGTCAGTTCCAGCACGTTAGAGACAGTCCTTTCAGGCATGCTGAGACCACTCGCCCAGTTCACTATGGTGCATCATCCGATCACGGGCCTCATTGTTATCAGCAGGCTCAGACATCATTCGGTGCACTACCAGTTCAGAGTTCATCTCATGCACCATCAGTATAAGGCTCATCTATGTCAGGACCTTCTGGCAGTTATTCCAGTGCTCGGAGTTCCCTTCAGTCCCCAGTGACCGGTAGAGGTTTCTTTGAGTGTGGGGATTTGGGTCATATCTAGAGGCTTTGTCCCCGCCTGACAGGAGGTTCATCTCAGAACCATTTTGCCTGCGGTAGGGATGCTTAGGTGTTATTTGTTCCAGGTCCACCTATTCATATGTATCATCCATGTTTGCTCATTTCTTGGTATTCCTCATAAGTCCTTGGGTACTCCTGTTTAGGTGTCCACTCTTGTGGGCGATTCTGTGGTTGTGGATCAGATCTATCGGTCCTGTGTGGTGACATTTGATGGCTACGATACTAGAGCTAACCTTTTGGTACTTGATATGACTGAATTTGAGGTCATCCTAAGCATGGACTGGTTATCTCCATATGAAGCCATCCTTGATTGCCATGCCAAGACTATTACTTTAGCGATGCCGGAGTTTCCTAGGTTGGAGTGGAGGGGTTCATCTGTCTGTACATCCACTCGGTTATCTCCTTCCTGAAGGCTCGACGTATGGTCAAGAAAGGTTGCTTAGCTTATCTTGCTTATGTTTGGGACACTACCGTAAAGTCTTCGATGATTTATTCAGTGTCAGTAGTCCGGGAGTTTGCCGTTATGTTCCCTTCCGACCTTCCAGTCATGCTGCCAGATCGTGATATTGATTTTTGCATTGTCTTGGGCCCTGTCACCCAGCCTATATATATTCCACCGTACCGTATTGCTCCGAAAGAATTGAAGGAGTTGAAGGAGAAGGTTGATCAGTTTCTAGCAAAGGGGTTTGTCAGATCGAGTGTATCACCTTGGGGTGCACCAATATTATTTCTGAAGAAGAAGGATGGGACCATGCGGATGTGCATTGATTACCGCCATTTGAACAAAGTTACCATTAACAACAAGTACGCGTTGTCACGCATTGATGATTTGTTTGACCAGTTGCAGGGTGCTAGGATGTTTTCTAAGATCAACTTGAGATCAGGGTATCATCAGCTGAAGATTCGGGACTCAGATGTTCCGAAGACTTCCTTTCGTACTAGATATGGCCATTATGAGTTTCTAGTAATGTCCTTCGGCTTGACAAATGACCCATCGGCATTTATGAACTTGATGAACAGGGTGTTGAGGCCTTATATCAGTTCCTATGTTATTATGTTCATTGATGACATATTGATGTACTCACACAGCCTGGGGGAGCACGAGTAGCATTTGAGAGTAGTGCTCCAGACTTTGCGAGAACAAAAGTTGTACGCTAAGTTCTCCAAGTGTGAGTTTTGGTTGGATTCTGTGGCATTCTTAGGACACGTTGTTTCAGGCAAGGGTATTAAGGTGTATCCCAAGAAGATTGAGGCAGTTCAGAGTTGGCCTCGTCCTATTTCTGCGACCAAGTTCAGGAGTTTCTTGGGGTTAGCAGGGTATTATTGTCGGTTTGTGGAGGGGTTTTCATCCATTGCAGCACCTTTGACTAGATTGACCGAGAAGGGTGCTCCGTTTCGATGGTCCAATGAGTGTGAGGAGACCTTTTAGAAGCTCAAGACAACTTTGAGCATAGCATCAGTTCTAATGTTTCCTTCCAGTTCGGGGATGTATACAGTTTATTGCGACACTTCACGTGTTGGCTTGGAATGTGTATTGATGTAGGAGGGGTGAGTTATTGCATATGTTTCACATCAGCTGAAGCCCCGTGAGAAGAACTACCATGTGCACGATTTGGAGTTGGCCGCGATTGTTCATGCTCTTAAGATTTGGAGGCATTACTTATATGGGGTGTCTTGTGAGGTTTATACCAACCACCGCAGTTTGCAACACTTGTTCAAGCAAATGGATCTCAATTTGAGGCAACATATATGGCTTGAGTTACTAAAGAAATATGACATCACTATTCTTTATCATCCGGGCAAGGCGAATGTAGTCGCAGATGCTTTGAGCAGGAAGGCAGAGAGTATGGGTAGTTTTGCATTCATATCAGCAGAGGAGAGGGAACTAGCTTTGGACATTCAGTCCTTGGCTAAAATACTTGTGAGGTTGGACATTTCATAGCCCAACTGATTCCTTGCATGTGTTGTTTCTTAGTCTTCATTATTGGGGCAGATCAAGGCCCGACAGTTTGATGATCCATGCTTGGCAGTTCTTGGAGAGGTGGTACTACATGGTGGTTCCAAAGAGGTTTATATTGGCGAGGATGGTGTCTTTCAGCTGCAGGGTCGTATATGTGTTCCTAATGTCGATGGCATAAGGGAGAGGATTCTAGAGGAGGCACATGTTCTTGATATTCTATTCATCCAATTGCTACGAAGATGTATCGGGATCTGAGACAGCACTATCGGTGGCGGCGATGAGGAAGGAGGTTTACTCTAGCAGATGACTATACCCGAGTGGAAGTGGGAGCGCATCACTGTGGACTTCGTGGTTGGATTTCCGCGGACCTTGCGGAAGTTCGATGTAGTTTGGGTCAATGTTGAGAGGTTGACCAATTTGACATACTTCATTCCAGTTGCCACTACTTATACTTCAGACAGGTTGACTCAGATTTACATTCGGGAGATAGTCTGGTTGCACGATGTGCCTGTTTCCATCATATCGAATAGAGGCCCTCAGTTCACTTCGCATTTCTGCAGATCCTTACAGAGTGAGTTGGGTACCCGTGTAGAGCTCAGCAATGAATTCCATCCTCAGACCGACGGGCAGTCAAAGCGGACAGTTTAGATCCTGGAGGAAATGCTTAGGGCCTGTGTGCTTGACTTTAGGGGATAATGGGATTAGTTCTCGCCATTGGCAAAGTTTGCTTACCACAACAATTATCAGTCCAGCATCGAGATGGCTCCATTTGAGGCTTTATATGTTCGGCGATGTCATTCTATCATCGGGTGGTTTGAGCCCAGCGAGGCTAAGCTATATGGTACGAATTTGGTGAAAGATTCCTTGGAAAAGGTAAAGTTGATTCAGGAGCGGCTCCGCACAACACAATCCAGACATAAGTATTAAGCGAAACTGAAGGCACATGATGTATCATTTATGGTGGGCAAGAAGGTCCTCTTGAAGGTCTCGCCGATGAAGGGTACTATGAGATTTGGGAAAATGGGAAAGCTGAGCCCTGGGTTTATAGGTCCATTCGAGGTGTTAAGGAAATTTGGAGAGGTTGCTTATGAGCTTGCTTTACCACCCAACTTATCAGGAGTTCATCCAGTATTTCACGTGTCTATGCTTCAGAGGTATCACACCGACTTGTCTCATATGTTAGATTTAAGCAATATTCAGCTATATGAGAGCTTGGGCTATGAGGAGGAGCCAGTTGCTATTGTTGATAGACAGGATCGCCAGTTGAGGTCCAAGAAGATTTCCGCAGTGAAGGTCCAGTGGAGGGGCCAACCACTTGAGGAGGCGACTTGGGAGTCCGAGGAGGACATGCGAAGCAGATATTTCACACTTATTCAACACTCCAGGTATGATTCTAGACCCGTTGGAGGACGAACGTTTGTTTAAGAGGTGGAGAATGTAAAGACCTGACCGGTCGTTTAGTTTTATAGAACCCGTATCCCTAAGTAAGACTTCATGTACTTGCTCTTACTGATTTATGACTTGTGGGAATGGTTGGTTTGGGATTTGGGAGAGTTTAGAGTGAAATCGGAACACTTGGTTCCTTAAGGTTGACTTAAAAGTCCAAGTTTGACTTTAGTCTACATTTTGAGTAAACGACCTTGAAATCGGTATTTGATGGTTCCAATAGGTTCGTATGAGGATTTCGGACTTTGGGGTATGTTCGGATCGGGTTTTGGATGACCTGGGAGCATTTCGGCGCCTAATAGTGAAAGTTGGTTGTGAAGGTTTTAGAAGTTCTTTAAATGGTTTGGAACTTATTGTGGTGTTATCGAGGTCCAAATGGAAATCTAATACCGTTAATAGTTTTTTAATGTCATTTAATACTTGCACGCAAAATTTGGTATCATTCCGAGTAGTATAGGTACGTATAGGCGCATTGGAGGTAAATAGAAGAACTTGAAGTTTTTAAGTTTGATTCAATTGGTTTTGGGGTGCGATTCCTAGTTCTTAAGTTCGAGTGAGTCCGTTTTATGATTTCAAACTTGTTGGTCTGTTTGAATGGGGAATCGAGGGCCCCCGGATACCATTCATACGATGCACAAGTTGAGTCTAAAGATCAATAGGGATGCTGGTGCACAAGATCTGGTGTGTCCGCACCTGTGAGCCTTTGGTCGTAGGTGCGAGCCAAGCCCCGCAGGTGCGACCCAAGGAAGGGAGCCTAGTTTCAATAGATGGAGTTCCTTCTCCGCAGAAGCGGAAGCCTATCCACATATGCGGCCCCAGCTGTCCCAGCCAACTCCACAGAAGGGGACACCTGGTCCGCAGAAGCGGATCCGCAGGTGCGGCCTATGCACCATAGGTGCGAAAATTGCTGGGGCAGTGAGGTTCATTTATTACGGGACTTAGGCTATTTTTCATTCATTTTCTTCCACTCTTAGGCGATTTGAGAGCTTCAAAGGAGGGGATTTCGACCTAGCTTTGTGAGGTAAGTAATCTCTACTTAATGTGAGTTTAATGCATAGATTTGGGTACATTTTAACAAGAAAATTGGTAGAAATCATGGCTTTATATGAAAAATCTAGGGTTTGATCAAAATGAGATTTTACCACGAAATTGACCATGAACCTTAGAAGAAATCATATATTTATGTTCCTTGGATTGTGGGTAACGACTTCCTTTGAACATTTCCGGAATCTGAGAATGTGGGCCCGGGGGTAAATTTTAGGAATCTTGCAATTTGGGTTGGGAAATCATTTTAATAGTGAAGATATGAACTTTTGAGCCTAGATTAATTAGTTTATGTATTGTTTGACTAGTTTCGAGTCATTTGGCGTCATGTTTGAAGGTTTGAGCGCATTCTTGAAGTGGCAAGTAGGCTTTGAGACGAGGTAAGTCTCCTTTCTAACCTTGTAAGAGGGAATTAACCCCATAGGCGAATTAAATAAATGTGTGAACCTATTTATGGGAGGCCTACGTACATACAAGGTGACGAGAGTCCGTACGTAGCTACTATTGTGTTATCTTCTGGGTAGTTTTGGACCCGAATCATGCTTTATTTGAAATGATTGTGCCCTTACTCGTTGAATTAACTACTTGAGTCATTTTAGAATTTTATAAAGGATTCGTAAAAGGATGAGTTCACCTATTTGAAGAATTACTGGCATACTTGACTGTAAAATTAGATATTGTATTTCATTGTGTCACGACCCCAAAACCACTCCGGTCGTGTTGGCGCGTATCATAGAATCAGGCAAGCCACACAGTTCAAATAATTTGATTTCCTTCAAGAAAACCATATATTAGTAATAATATCTCATAACATAAATCCTTAAAAGTCGAATATCATTAAAACACAAGAAAAAATAGGTCCCAACACTGGTATCACCGAATCATGAGCTGATACAACTATAAATATCGAAATACAAAATGGACAAACACTTTCTGAAATAATAAAATATGACAAGGAAGATAAGGAAGGAGAAAACGACGATGCGATCGCCAGCAGCTACCTCGAAGTCTCCGGCTGGAACTCTATCAACAATCAACAACCGCTACCAGGTTCTGATGTACCTGGATCTGCACACAAGGTGCAAGGGTAACGTGAGTACACCAACTCAGTAAGTAACGGGCCCAAACTGTGGGCTGAGAGGTAGTGACGAATTAAACCTCAACATTTATGGCCATAATCAGTGTATAGAAATTTAGGCATGCTCACGGTTATCTAATAGTTCAAAATGACAGGATAAGAACATGTTCGAACATTAAATCACATATAACTCAGTGTAATCTACATGCTAATGCATCAACTATATGAAACACACATTGTGATCCCACTCTCACAGACAAGTCAACTCAGCACTGCACATGGCTCTCATGGCCTATGGAAGATCCATCCTAGTATATATACACATGTGACAGTAGTCACTCAGTACTGAGGAAGGCCAGTCCAGCCCTATGGAGAAGATCCATCTTCGGATATAAACACTCGGACAAGATCCATGTCCAGGGAAAATCCATCCCTCAGTATCATCACTGCGCTCACTGAGGGTGTTTTACATACTCCGGAGGGGCTCCTATAGGCCAAGCGCTATCATAAGCCAGATCCAGGCATAAATCAATGTACATGTTGCGGCGTGCATCCCGATCCAATAACTGTCACTCAATATCAGGCCCTCGGCCTCACTCAGTCATCACTCCCCAATCTTGCTCACACGGGCTCACAATGCATGAACTAGCCCGAATCATTGACAAAATGTGTACAACAACAATTACCGAGACTGAGAAATGATTTGATATGCACTAAGGACTAAGAAAATAGCATCAATGAAATACATGAAGTGACAGTAATAAGCGACCACTCGGGTCTCAATAGTATTGGCATGAAGGCCTAACATAACATCTAGCATGATTTCTTAGCATGTTTGCATTTAATCACATTGACAGTAGTGCGGATATCAACAATAGAGTCACTAAATAGAGCCATGGAATGAATCCAGGTTATCATTCCCACGGTGCATGCCCTCACGCCCATAACTTGGCATGTGCGTCACCTCGATTACAATCATATAACATATCGTTCGGGGTTTCAAAACCTCAGAACCAATTTTGGAATCGTTACTTACCTCAAACCGGATGAAAACCTACTCCGCGATGCCCTTGTCGCTCGACTCGGCCTCAAGTCTCCCCGAATCTATTCAAAATCAGATTCATATCATCAATATACGCTAAAGGAACAAAACCCACGCTAAAATAATCAAATTTCATCAAAAATCCCGAAATTGGCCAAACCCGACCCCCAGGACCACATCTCGAAATCCGATAAAAATCGCAAAACTAGAACCTTTATACTTTCACGAGTCTATACATACTAAATATATCAAAATCCGACAACAAATGTCCCCTCAAATCCTCACATTAAGCTCTCCAATTTCAAGCCCCCCCAAGTTTCTTCCTTAGTTTTCACCAATATCATGATTAGACAGTACAAAAATCATCACAAACGCAAGAAATGAAACCCAAGTAACTTATCCAGTTGATAACTTTCGATTCCTGTTGAAATTTACTGCCCTAAGCTCCAAACTCGTCCAAAAATGGTGAAGAATGAGTGAAAATATGTGAAGGCAACCTTTTATACTTTCTACCCAGCGATTACCGCATTTGCAAAAAATTTCTCGCACCTGCGGTCCCAGGTGTGCACCTGCGCTCGTATCTTAAATTCCGGCTTCTGCATCTGCGGCCCTCAACCGCCGGTGCAACTAAACACCCGCACCTGCGCTCCCAGGCCAAGCTTCCCTTTTTCTGCATCTGCGCAAGCCCACTGTTCCTGCAATCATCGCACCTGTGGCTCCCCGTCCGCAGGTGCGGCCACACCAGATAACCTGCACCAGCAACAACTTTGCTGCGTTTTCCAAGTCCAAACCTCACGATGGCCATCCAAATTCCCCGAGCCCCTCGGGGCCTCAACCAAGCATACCAACACGTCACATGTCATCATCCGAACTTAGTCGAACCCTCGGAACACTCAAAATAATACCAAATTTACTCGAAATTCAAGCCTAAGGATTTCTACTTCCGAAATTTGCTAACGATGCCGACACCAACCAAACCACATCCGAATGACCCGAAATTTTGCACACACATCACAAACGACACTACGAACCTATTCCAACTTCCGAAATTCCATTCCGACCCCAATATTTAATTTTCCATTGCCGACCGAAAATCTCCAAAAATCCAATTTCACCAATTGAAGCCTAATTCTACCACGGACCTCCGAATAACATTTTGAACACACTCCTAAGTCCCAAATCACCTAACGAAGCTATCCCAACCATTAAATCCACATTCTGAGATCATATACCTATAAGTCAACTTCCGTTTGACTTTTCCAACTATTTAACAAACTCAAGAGACTAAGTGTCTCATTTCTCCTCACAACCACTCCGAACCCCCGATCAACCTAACACAACATAAAAGAGCTCAACCACACAAAATGAAGCAGAAATGGGGAAACAGGGCTAAATTCTCGAAACGACCGTCCGGATCGTTACACCTTGAAAATAATTGCTATTTGTGGATCGGGTCGAGTGCCTCGGTAGTAAATAGATGCATCTATGATCCGCGTCGTTCGACCCTCCGAAAGTGCACAATTTAATATTATGTTGGATCGGGTTCTATGACCTCGACATAACTTATGCATGATAATTTTGTGGTACATCATATGATTGTTAATGCTTAAATGTCTTGAAATGTAACCATTGCATGATGATCCCGATATTAGCAATTATAGATGTGAAAGAAGGACTTATATCTTCTTGTTCTTGAGCTTTCAGTATTTTTCATGCAAATCCATGCTTAGTATAACATTTTAATATATTATTGTTAGCCCTAGTGAGTGTCAAGTCGACCCCTCGTCACTACTTCTTCGAGGTTAGACTGGATACTTACTGGGTACATATCGTTTATGTACTCATACTACGCTTTTGCACTTGATTGTATAGGATCTGAGTCTGGTGCATCTAGTTACCCCCCGACGCGCATACTTGATTTTTGTTTGAGACTTCATAGTGAGCTGCCACCCCTTTCCGAGCCATTCAGCAGCATTGCCGGAGTTTCTCTTTTGTTTGTATCTGTCTATACTATCTCAAACAGTAGGATAGTCATCTTTTGTACAATCTGCTAGCTCCCCACATACTTGTGACATTAGATCTTGGCACACACATTAGTAGACTACTATTTTTGGGTTGTAATTCTATATTTATGATTTCCTCTAGTGGTTCTCGCATTGTTTGCCTCGCAAATCCGTTAATTACTAAATGCTTTGAGTTTAAGTAAAGTTAGTTGTTGGGAATTCTTAATAAAAATGGAAAAATCACTAAGTTGTTCGTGGTTGTCTTGTCTAGACACGGAGCTGAAACGGTGTTGGACGCTATCACGGCCTTACATGGAATTGGATCGTGACACTTAGAAGTATTGAAGAGGACAAAGTAAATCCTTTTGATTTGATGTTATTTGGCTAGATTAGCGATTGGGGATTAGTTGTATTGGTATTTGAGAACTTTATTTTAAATTTGAGATCATTTAGAGCAGGTTTAGAGTAGTTTGATCGAAAATGAAGTTGCAAATTCAAAGAACACTTTGTTAAAACAACACAGATATTGGAAAACTTCGATGAACAACTAAACATATAGATAGACTAGATATAACATAAACTCTACCTATCCGGTAGAGATATCCCTGAAGAGCAAAATCATATCATTTGATAAACAGCTTAACAGATACATAGAGTAAATATAGTGTCAACTCTACTTATCGGTAAAAAAATGTTGAAGAACAATAATTGAGTGAGTGTCTGAATACTATTTTTTAAATACCACTAATTTTTAGGACATTCGGCTAAGATCAACCCCTTACAGGGTCATTCCTTTCAATCACCCCTGAACCTCCTCAATAGTGATGCTCGATCGATAAGAATAATTTGCATCAGATATCGCTTTTACATGCTATTTCAAGAAATGGTCCAGTTTTTTGTCGCCGCGGTAAAAAGTTCAGATTTCTTATCACATACGCACATAATAATAACGAATATTTTTAAAATACTACAAATAAAATTAAAAAATTCAATGTGTACTTTTGGCAAAATGGAGTGCTTCTGCGGTGTAATTATGAGCATAGACATCAAAACTAGTAATTATGAGCACATTATTTTGAAATTTTTGAGAAATTAACTCTATCTCTGTATATATTGGAAGCTACTCATAATTTGGTATATGAACTATCAACGGAGCAATCTTTTATAGTTATACGTATGTTAGGCTTTACGAGTTTATGTCTGAATTTAGGCTTCGCCAATTCTCAACTTCAGACTTTTGCTGAAGTTTTCAACCTTCAACCGAATATCTGCAGTTATGAATTTGACCAAGCCTTGGAACTGTCATTCAAAGTACAGAGTAGACTCAACACCTGAAATTTGAAACTTCAGGATCTAATTAACAATTCCATCCGTAGGTTTAAAGTAGCTAAACTTTAAATACTTGATAAGGAAACAAAAGTAAATAAGGAATATTCTAGATTTGTATATTTCCTATGTTATTTAGGAGTAGGTTATTGTATGGGTTTAGGAAAATTTGGCCAATTAAGTTTAGGTTTCCTAGCCCATTAGGTTTAGGTTTCCCAATTAGTCTAGGTTTTGTCTTATTTCTTTGCCTATAAATACTTGTGGAATCAATGAGAAGGGATGAGAGAT
>ML339959.1:7216-64648 GCA_005239505.1 Nicotiana paniculata
CTGAGTGAACGAATAAGGTCATCATCAACAATCTAAAGAAGCGGATGGATAAAGCCAAAGGAAACTGGCCTGATGAATTACCAGCGATACTATAGGCATACAAAACAACCTCAAAATAGCAACAGGAGAAACTCTGTTCACACTTGTTTATGGCTCAGAAGCCTTAATACCTGTGGAGATTGGTGAACCAAGCATAAGGTTCTCAACATCCATGGAAGGTAAAAACGATGACGAACTAAGGATCAACCTGGACCTGCTCGAACCACGGGGAGAAGCAGCATTGATACAGATGGTAGCTCAAAAACAAATCATAGAGCGTTATTACAACCATAAAGCTCATTTCAGGTACTTTAAAATTGGGGACTTCGTCGTCAAAAAAGTATTTCAATTAACAAAAGAAGCAGGTGCAGGAAAGCTAAATCCAAACTAAGAAGGACCTTACAAAATTCGAGGGATAGCTGGAAAAGGAGCCTATGAGTTGGAAACTATAGACGGCAGAGTCCTACCAACAAGCTGGAACGCCATCCATATAAAGAAGTATTACTTCTAAAAAGAAAAGAATACCCCCCGTCAGGTATCACACGTTCGATTTTATTTTGAACATTTAAAAATTTTACTAACGTTTTTAGATGATAGGCTCAAAGCTAACCCATCACCAGGTGATGATATTAGACATGCAAAGACGCGAGGAAATAATACAATTCCCGGTCTAGGGTTACACTTTCTGATGGACGTTTTAAAAGGGGTTAAGCAGTCATAATCTAAAATCCTTATACCTTCGAGTCCAGAATGTTTTTCCTTTTGAGGAAAAGGACCACAAGGAAAGGAATAATCAAGTGCTCGAGATTTCATTCTTCAAAGCTAAAACACTTGGGGGACTATACAGTATGGAATACTAAGGCGAAGCAAATAAGACTATCAGAAAGTCAAAAGCTCGAGCCTAAAGACCCATCTACCCAATGAGACAAGTGACACGAGCATAATCGAAAGAAATCAAAAGAGCCATCCAAATAAAAAGCCTAATGCAAAAGGCAAAAACCTTCAAACATATTCAGTTTGAAAGGCAAAATGTTAGTCACGAGAAAGAAATGTACATCTTTATACTTATTCAAAACTGTTGTAACAAAAACAGTTAAGGGTAAAAGATCATCGTCAATATGCTCATTCAAAAAATTGTTCTCGAATAAAACAGTTATGGATAAAAGATCTGAACCCTTGTATTTGTTCAAGAAATTGTTATAAAATAAAAACAATTACGAATAAGAAAACATTTCTCTCGTACTTATTAGAAAACTGTTTGCAAAACAGTTACGGGTAAAAACCCCAATCTTTATAAAAACTGTTACTAGTGAAAAACAATTATTTCCTTGTATTAATATCGAAAAACTGTTACCTATGAAAAAGAGTTACGAAATACAAGAGTATATTAAATCTGTTAAACAAAAACAGTTGCAANTAGTAGTCTAAAGCATCTCACATGCAAAACTCGAAGGTAAAACTAAAACCTCAAAAAATAAAGCATGCAAATGCTTAAAGAGTGAAACAGAAACTCAAAAAAAGTCGAACTAACATTGATATATTAAAAACGGCTAAAACTAAGTATTAACTTATACTTAGCCGTATAAGATTTTTATATCTACATTGTTGTGCCCCTAAGTTGTCATTTGGGGACTTAAAGGAAATCCAAATTTACCCCCGATGGGACTGGGGGTAACCACCAATTGATACAAAGAAAAAGAAAAAAGGAATAAACCAACTAGATCTTTTCAAAGAGAGGGGTTGACTTCAGAGGCAGAAGAAGCGGGAGAAACTGATGATGAAGAGGCATGAGCGGCTGGAATCTCACTATCAGGTGAAGAGAGGTTATGAACCTGTTGAGCCTTCTCCATGGCTTCCTTAGTTTTGGCTATTTCAACACTAAGGTCAAAACCCTCTTGACTCATCTCTATCAATGTGTCAAGGCGAGAATTCATATACGCCCAACTCACATCGACAACAACCACCTCTTCAAAATCTTCATAATCTTGTGCCCACACTTGAAGCTCAGCTCTCAGCCCGTCCTTCTTCCTCCGCAGCTTCATGAGCGGCCCTTAATGGAACAATCGACTCCTCTAAAGCTTGAGCTTTGTCTAAAGCCCTTCAAAGATCTTCTCGACTATGAGTGAGTGATTGCACGAGCTCGCTTGAGTATTCTTCCTTCTGCCCCAGCAAGTTCTTCAAGTCTCTAATCTCCTCTGAGGCACAGGACAACTGCTCCACAAACGAAGACTCCAGAGCACTCTTGTCTTTGTCCTCTTGACTGCAAGAAGCCCGCTCCACTGCTAGTTCTGCTGCCATAAGTCTCATCTGCCGCTTCAAGGTACTCCTCTCCTCTTCTAAAGCGTCCATGTCAATCCTTAGGCTATCATACTGTGCTTTCCAATTATCAACTTCTGCCTGCAACTCTCTTGTCTCTTGGTCTGTGTTTGAAATCCTCTTCATAAGTTCCATGCCTATGAGGTTAATCTACAAGAAGTAAACCAGTCAGATATGGTAAATTTCATATACGAGAGTGAAAGAGGATAACTTACACCATACCTTCAAAGAGGTATGCATGACCTCATTGGCCCATTTAAGAGCACCGTGGCTAGCTATCTTTGCTTTTTCAGCGGGACCTATCAAAGGCTTAAGCCACACTTCAGGCTCACCCGTCTTCTTGAAAAGGTTTCCCTCAGCGGGAACCTCTATTACCACCTGCCGCATCTCTCTGCTAGAAGATCCTACTTCCCTAACGGAAGGCATGGAAGCAGGCAGAGTTGGAGTAGCAACACACACGGAAGGTTGAGGAGTTGGAGAAGCAACGGGCAAAGGAGCAGGCACGAAAAGTTGAAGAGTTGAAGAAGTTACAGGCAAAACAGCAGCAGAAGTTGAGATAGCCAAAGGAATAGACGAAGTAGCTTCTCTAAAAGAAGCAGGAAAGACATCAGCCAAAGGGACGTCGTCAATGTGAAACATCATCAAAGACAGGGGGCTCGATCGCGGACATGGAAGGCAAGGTTGAGGCAGCAGACTCTAACCATTCGCCTTCTCCGTGGCCTGTGCACTAAAGCACCATCTTCCTCTTCCTCCATGGAACGAGATTCACTAATCTTCCTCTTCGAGGAAGATGAACCAACGATAATCTCCTGGGCTTGAGCCACGGACATATTTGGAATAGAGGAAGCAGACACCCCACGAGCAAAGAATCCTATTAAAAAGGGAAAAAGTTAAACGACAAAAGAAAAAAGACTCGAGTAAGGAAACAAGCAAGAACAAAAGCTTCACTTTCCGTGGGTCTTTACTTGCCAACCGTACCTCCCAGCTCGGTACTTCCAAGATCTTTCTTCAGAAGGAGCAACAGATAACATTTTTTCTACCCAATCACGAATACCGGAGACATTCTCGACAGTATTCATGATTGCTGAAAGGAGAAAAATAAACAGACACGGTGTTAAATAAAACATCTCAAGTAAAAACAAGAAAAAGTAAATGTAAGCTAAAGCATACTCACGTGCGCGATTCCACTTCTTAGGGAAGGGAAGATTTTCTTCACCCATTAAACCAGCAGTGGGTACAACAACATACCGAAGGTACCAACCCTTATCCTTATCGTCTCCAGGGGTTACTGACACTCTTTTGCTTCTAGTAGTCAAAGTAAAAACCCCTTCAAATAAGGTAGGAGAGTAGAGGTGAATAAGATGGTTGAAGGTAAAAGGAATCGAGGCTAAAGAAGCCAAACTCCTAAGGCTTGCGACAACTCGCCACACAAGCGGGCCAACTTGTCCTAAGCATATATTGAAAAAACGGCAAAACTCAATTATAACTGGGTCAATGGGGGGTCTAAACCCTAAAGTGAAAGGATACGTATAAAAAAAAGAATATCACGTCCTGTAAGACGTTATTCTTTGATTGTTATTTAGAATATAGACAGGAAAGTCAGATTTCCAAAAGCATTCCCTACGAACAAGGGAAATCTGACCCTCAGTTATAAGGGTTGGATATCTTTCTACACTATGAAGATAAGAATATTTATCTACAAGAACTTGACTATCCCTAGCGAAAACAAACTCAGCAGGGACAATTTCATCGACTCCAGGTTCGCGAAGGCGTTCGCCTCAACCTCTAGACGAAGATCGAGAAACCCTAAATCTCGGAGTAACTGGAGATCCAATGGAAGGAGAAGGAACTATTTGAGAAGAAGAAGAGCCCCTCGAAGGAGTGGATCCTAGACTTCTAAGTCTACCACCCATCCGACTCCTAGTCGGAGTAGAAGATGGTGCTAAGCTTTCAACGTCTATTACTCTTTGAGGTTGGTTTGACGAAGACATGTTTACAAAGGCAAAGAAGAAAGTTTTTTACAAAAAAAAGAGTTAGAAAAGTGTTTCGTGGAAGCAAAGAAAGGAAAAACATGTATTTATACTTGAAGACAACCGTCAAACATGATGAAAAAGGAAAATAATGATGAAAAGTCATAATTGAAGATGTCATTTCGAGACTGGAACAGCCGCAAAAAGCCCTAAAAGGTACTGAGTAAATGCAGAACCAATCCAAAAAGGACACATGGTATGAGCGTTAAATGGAAGTGACAAACGACGCCTGTGGTGCGGAGAAGGATACAACGATTCGAGGAAAAGCGGCGGCAAAATATTCCCGCCATAAATGAATATCCACTTACCAAATATTAATCGTTAAATATATGGTAAGTGGGGGGACTATCTGTATTGGTAAAAAAGAGTTTTACACGTAAGCCAGCTTTTGACAACTCAGCTAGTCACGTGGACACGGGAAAACACGATAGCTGGAAATAACTCTTTGAAGAGGTACGGTACAAAGAGACACGGTTCAGTAAACCCACGAACTTATCAGCCATGGGAAGTCCAATTTGATCAAAACGAGAGAGAGGCACGGTCAGAATGAATCTAGACAAAGCTACGGGCAGATTCAAGGACCCACAATTGATTACTCGAACGTTATGTAATTGAACCCCTATTACCGTTATCCTTTGTAACGCCTAATTAATGCTATAATTAGTCATTAATGAGTAACCATAGCAGGAGTCATACGTTATAAGAATCTCCTATATAAGGGAGGGGAATACAACTTGTAAAAGCATCTGATTCTCGAATACAATCAACTTCGATCTTTTATTTCTGTAATATTGTCTATTATTCATTTTTCCCATTATCTTGATTACCAGTAACCCGTATTCATCTTAAAAATAAGCTTTAGTGAAATGGTCTAATTATTTAGTTAAACAACCCCTAATGCTCAATCATTCCACGAGGGATACCCCTATAATTCTTCCGTGTCACTAATCAACCTTGAATATCAGCTGTCGATCCAACAAGAGAGCGTCGCATTACCAATAAAGCACCCTCAACTCCACACATTGCCCCTTTCTGAAATGTATACCTTCATCTAGCCACCCAATATATATCATTTACTTAGTCATCTGAAACTGCCAATGTTGCCTAAGAATTTTGACCTTCCTTCCAGAACGGAACGTGACCTCACACATGCAAATCTCGACTCTACACAACGTACCGCGTACTCCATGCCATCCTATGATAAATATGGGAACTTCGTAACCCCTTCCGAGCCACAAGCAATTATGTACCCAACTAGCCAAGAACTTACATTTGATCCCATTTAGAAGCAAAATCACTATACCTCTCATTCTCCTCACGCCAGTAGAAAATACACATATCTAACCGTGGTAGAAACCATCAGGAACTATTCGAATCCCATTTGTACAACACCAAATCGTCAGAACTGAATCCTTCTAACAAAACCACGCTACGCATGTCACCAACACCCAAGAGCATTGCTAGGAAACACATGTAGAAACTCATTGCCTCATAACCACCCAAAGAACTAATCATATCCCTTACCATGCCGATCCGACCCACTACAAAGCTGTCATATTTATCCAAGTTCCTTCTGACCTACCCTCGAATTGATAATTCTCCTTGTCATAATACCGCAGTTATCAACCTAGACTCACCACGCGAGACCAAGCATAAGACCATATAGTCTAAAGCTCATAAGACGCTGAATACTCTCTCGAATATCGCCAGAAGAACCACATTCAAAATATTTACCCCGAAGAGACTTCCTGCGAATCTAACACCATTACCTTCACCTTCCTGATACTGATATAAAAAATCCATGATAATGTAGAAATGTCACAAGTATCGACACCCTCCAATGTAGACCTCAGTTTCTAGCCAAATACATATCCTGAAGATTCCCAATTGTTACGTATAACCTTGAATCCATCAGATCCATTCTAGAGAATCATCCACTCTACACAAATCTCGATTACACCGTTCAAGCAGAGAGAACGACCTGACCCATTTGCACAACAAAATACTAGGAAAGTAATCCACACACTTGAAGCAACACGCAATTTCATACATTGCACCCACTACACCTATTACAATTTCAACTCAATCATTCAATAGAAGTCACCTGCCCATAGAATACATTACAACTTATATCGAAAAATTTCCATTACTCGAGTCATTCCCAGATTCCACCTCTGCAGGTCATAACTGATTCACCAATATACCTCGAACCGAAACCAATACAACACATAATTGTGCAATCAACTTTTCAGTAACAGACTCCCCCACTTGGCTCAAAGCCAAAGATCAAGGCAAACAATAACCCACAATTCCTATACGCTATCACTGCCACCATACTGCAGTGAGATTCACTAAATCCTTCATAAGCTCATATGACAAAAATCGTCTAGTATCCCAAATTGTATGCAAATCTCGCATTCCCCATTGTAATGGTCATGCCAACTCCCACAAGCGATCTAAACTCAAATTGCAACATATATCAATTACTGATAAAAGAGGACTTTCTACAAAACCACCTAAGGATCACACAACCTCAGGACACTCCACGGGAGACAACCCCGCCTGCTTAGCCTCAAACTGATATCATCTCTATACCCTTCCAAAAATCATAGCTACCATGCAATCACTATACCCTCCTACATTTAAACACAACCAATGCCTATCCTCGAGGCATCAAGATACGCGATATAAGAACCTGAAGCTGATGGAAGAACTAACACTGGAGCTATGGTCAAAGCAATATTGAGCTTCTGGAGCTCTCTCCATGCTCGTCTGACCACGTGAATATCCTCACTGGACACCACGTGCCCCAAGAATGCTACTGAACTGAGCCAAGAACTCACACTTGGATAACTTTGCATAAAGCTTCTCCTCCGACAATATCTATAACACCATCCTCAAATGCTGAGTACGTTCCTCCTACCTACGTGGGTATGCCAGGATGCCATCAATAAATACAATAACGAAGGGGTACAATTACTACTGGAATACACTATTAATCAAATACATGAACGCTGCTGGGGCATTGGTCAGCCCAAAAGACATCACTAAACACTTATAACACAACGAGGATATCCACTTTCCTCAGCATCTAAACTATATGAGAGGTCCTCCAATACACTCGCAACTCGAGGACATATGCCGTCTCAAGACAGAAGTCAAATAATCAATAATTGTTGCCACATTTCTAGCTAATCCTTTTGTCAATTTCAAACAATTTGAATGCACCTCACCATCGAATCACACTAGCCACATAGTTATCCATTCACAAAACCCCACCGATAAGGACACAAACGGACATATAAGTCCCAAATTCACGGCTCACACAATCGAAATCTTAGCACTCAAACCAAAAAATAAAATCCGGCCTCAAGTCCTCCAGACTAGCCCATTATCAGCATGCTAAAATCGCCTCTCGCACCTCACCCATGGAAATCACAAGCCGTGGATACACAGATGATACTGAGCACTCGCATGCGCTGTCGAATACATGAATGGAATTCAAAGATTTACGCTTTTGTCTGAATAGATTGATTCGCACAACAAGAATTCAAGAATGTGAGACTTTTCCTAAGGGTTATGCAGCCTCTCGAAGATAAGTACAGACGTCTCTGTACCGATTCACAAGACTCTTCTAAACCTGCTCATGACTGGTGAGACCTATTTAACCTAGATCTCTGATACCAACTTGTCACGACCCCAAAACACCCGGTAATGATGGCGCCTGTCGTGAAATCAGGCGAGCCACAAATTTCATTTATTAAAAGTTATTTTCAGGAAAATCACCACATTTACAACAAGAGTCTCGCTTTTATAAAGCATCTAAGATTTGTACATCATTAATAACATGAATAAAAGAACTCCGATCCTAGATCTAGTGTCACCGAGTCATGAGCTACTACAACGTAAGAATGTCAAAATACAAACTAGACAACATAGTGTAAAATAATAAAAGTGCAACAGAAAGATAGAGGAGGAGAAGGCGAGGCTGTGATCACCGGCTGCTACCTCGACGACTCCAAAAAAAGTTCTGACAATCGCGCAACAACCACTACCGGGTCCCGATGTACTTGGATCTGCACACGAGGTGCAGGGGGTAATGTGAGTACACCAACTCAGAAGTAATGAAGCCAAACTATGGGCTGAGAGGTAGTGACAGACTAAACCTCAATAATTAAAATCATCAGCGTAAAAAAATTAGGCATGTTCACAGTTTATCAGAAAATAACAACAGATTATACTAGATATATCTCAATATGCTCTACATGCCAACATGTCACAGTGTGAAAATGCACATAGTGCTCACAACTCTCCCACAGAAGTCCATCTAGTATTATATATGGCTCTCATGTCCAGGGAAGTTCCATCCCGGTATATGCATAAACACCGGTGACCGTAGTCACCTAATACTGAGGAAAAAGGCTAGTCCAGCCCCACGGAGAAGATCCACCTCCGGAATACAAGACTCGGACAAAGTCCATGTCAATGGAAGATCCATACCTCACATAACATTAGCTTCAGAAAAGATCCATGTCCAGGGAAGATCCACCCCTCTCATAACATCAGCTTCAGACAAGATCCATGTCAAGGGAAGATCCATCCCTCAATATCAATGCGCTCACTGGGGGTGTAAAGACTCCGGAGGGGCCTTATTGGCCCAAGCGCTATATTAAGCCGACGAAGGCATGATTAAAGTATCGAAGCGGTGTGCAGGACGATCTCATAACTATCTCAACAACAGGCTCTCAGCCTCACTCAGTCATTACTCTCCAATCTCACTCATATGGCACACAAATGTATAAATCAGCCCAAAATAATGATAAATATGCATATAATTGACAATTACTCTAAGGCATGAAATGATATGCTATAACAGGACTGAGTGTATGAAATCAAATAATCCCAAAATGAGACAGTAATATACGACCACTCATGTCTCAGTATTTTCGGCGTGAAGCCTTAGCATTTATACTTGACATGATTTCTAACATGTCAGAATTACCACATTAATAGAAGTGAGGATATCAATCAATAATAGCTACTAGACAATTCCATGGGATGAGCCAGGCCACAAATATTCGGTGCACGCCCGCACTCCCATCACTTGGCATGTGCGTCACCTTAATTATAGTTATATATCATATAGTTTGGGGTTTCGAACCCTCAGAACCATGTTTGGAAACGTTACTTACCTCAATCAAGCCGAAACTCCACTCCGCCATGCCATTGCCGCTTGACTCGGCCACAAATCGCCCTGGATCTAACCAAATCCAGTATTATATCATTAATATAAGCTAAAGGAGCTAAACGCACATCAAAATTATCAATTTACATCACAAATCCCGAAATTGGCCAAACCCCACCCCCGGGCCCACGTCTCGGAATTTGATAAAATTTACATCAAAATAATCCTCATCCTCCCACGAGTTTAAACATACCAAGAACATCAAAATCGGACAACAATTGCCCCTTCAATTACTCAATTAAAGTCTCCAATTTTCCATGCCCTAACTTCCCCAAATTGTAGGTTTAATCACTTAGAAATCAACATAGAATCGAGTTATGAAGTCAAGAATCTTACCTCCAAACGTTTCCCCTTTGATTCCCACTTTAATCCCTATCAAAATCTTCAAAAATCGCCCAACAATGGTGTAAAATGGCTAAAGGTCACGGATATGGCCTTTTAAATACACTGCCCAGGCGCCCTTAATTTACTCAGTGCGTTCGTGTTACCAGGTAAGCATTCGCGGAGCACAGACCAAACTTCCCCTACGCGATCGCGTCCTCCCCAGCGCGTTCACATAGAGTAGCTAACCAGCCCACCCCCACGCGCCTCACTCCCTTATGCAATCGCATAGCACACATACCCTTACCCCATGCGATCACCACTTCCAACATGCGGTCGTATCGACCAAAAATTTTGCTACCTCAGAACAAGCCTATGCGATCATGTACATACCCTAGCGATCGCATAGAAGAAAACTAGACCTGAACACTAGCAAAAATCTGCCAACTCTTAAGTCCAAAATTAGATCCGTTAACCACCCGAAACTCACCCGAGGCCCTCGGGACCTCAACCAAACATACAAACACGTCCCATAACCTTATTCAAACTTAGTAGAGCCTTTGAAACACCCAAAATAACGCTAAAACACCAAGATCAGATCGGATTCAAGCCAATGAACTTTTAGATTTCTAAATTTCGCCAATGATGTCGAAACCAACCAAAACACGTCCGAATGACCTTAAAATTTGCACACACGTCCAAAATGACACTACGAACCTGCTCAAACTTCTGGAATTCTATTCCGAACTCGATAGCTATTTTTTCACTGCCGACCGAAAATCGTTAAAAACTCAATTTCGCCAATTCAAGCCTAAATCTACTCCGGACCTCCGAATGACATTACGAACACACTCCTAAGTCCCAAATCACCTAATGAAGCTATCCGAGCCATAAAAACTACATTCCGAGATCATATACCTATACGTCAACTTCGGGTTGACTTTTCCAACTATTGAACCAAGTTAAGAGACTAAGTGTTTCATTTCTTCTCCAAAAATCGCCCGAACCCGAGCCAACCCACCTAACACAACATAATGAAGTTGAACCACATATAATGAAGTAGGAATGAGGAAAATGGGGCTAAAACTCTCGGAACGACCGATCGGGTCGTTACAAATGTATATCAAACTGATATAAGTAACTTTGTTCTCATAAGAAATAGTTTAGATATTAAGTGGAGACACTCAATAAATCATTTTGATAAACCAATTGTGATATAAACCAACTTATCAAGATGAACTATCTTGAATAAACAATCTGGAAATTATGCTCTAAATTAAATTATCGATTAAGTTACCTCGCAAACACCAGGTTGCGGGATAATAATAACCGCATATGTAACTATCTCATAGATTCATCTTATATGGTATACATGATAGGTGAATGAGCCCTAATTTACCTTTGATATTTCCAACATTCATGAGATTCAATCCCAATTTTAGTTGGTCTATTAATTAATGGGGACAAACAACATAAGAGAATTCGTAAAGAACTTTCTAGTTCTTTAATATTTACCCATGTGAATTCTCTTTCATTTTTGCACATCATACTTAAATTGATATGGATAAAATACTTATACCAACTGAATAAATTATCAATATTGATAAAGTTCAAGTTTACACCATGACGTGTGCAATTATCAATAAACTTCAAGTTTATTGTGGCATTCTTTTATTTATGTAGTACAAACTGGAGAATAAAGCGGGTAGGTTTTCACATACATATTACCCCGCTACAAGTTGTAGTAATAGAAGATATTATCTCTCGTTTATTTATATTCTCAATATAACCAACCGCCTTCGCGAATACTTTAGAAACTCAATTAAGTTTCTTTGAGGCTTACTACAACACAATGCCGTATTGATAATCAATTTTATTCTTCCAAAAGAGTAATAATTGTCTCTTCCAGAGCTCTCAGTTAATTTTGTACTACCACATATTCATCAACATCCATATGGTGATGGTCAGAATTCTATACAAGAGTTGTTCCTTGCATTATTGTTGCCCTTTAATAATCACATCTCCAAAATATTTTGGCGTACAATAGGTACGTGACCAATGACCATTCATGTCATAATAAGGACATTATTTTCTTATTTCCCCTCAAACCTCGTTCTGGAGGTGAGTGTGGTATATTCACTACCACTAGCACGTTCATATTCTTCCAAGAATGAATATGTATTCATAAATCACATGTTGTCACATTCACATCATGAATGGACAATAATTATCTATATGTGCTTTACAAAATCTCATGTCAAATCGATGACAAATATTACTGTCACAAAGTGAAGGATTATTTGGAGAATCCTTATTGTTCTCATTGCCACAATAATGACGATTATAATTTCATCTATTGCCACGTTCACATCCATTGATACGCTCATAGTAATAATTTATCTTCTTTCATACTTATCACATTTTCTTAAGAGAGAATGGAGCACATTCAATGGGACGAATTTTCAATTCTTTGCCCACAATCATACATGAATTTGATCATCGCAAGGCATAGGATTTTTACCACTTCTGGTGGTTATAATTTTTCACAAACTCTATTAGGGTTATAATCAAAGTTTATTGTCTTTTCTTGTTTTTAAAATCAAACTATAGAATTTCAAAAATTTAAAAGAGAAAAATCAGGTAAAATACTTACCTTAATCCAGAATTTATTCCTAAGGGTTGTTCATGGAATAATTGGCAATCATTATGCTCAATCCCAAAGCTTCTACTCAATTGGTTAGAGTCTCGAGCTGATAATGTCTTATAAAATAATAAAATAAGAAGAAAAATATTATAGAGAAAGAGAAAGAGAGAGAGAAAGAGAGAGAATTCTTATTGAATTTGGGATGAATTATAATGGAATAGGACCTCTCTATTTATAGGAAAAGAGTGACTTAGCCACCAAGTAAGATCCCTAAAATCTCTCTAAAATATAGGCATTTACCTTAAATAGAATTCTACTTATAACAAATACTTATTATCTCACAATTTTTTCTACTACTTGTAGAAAGGGACAGCTTCTAATAATAGAGGTAATGCATTAGCCTTTGCAGAGGAATACTGTCCAACAACGAACATTCCTACTAAGGGTGTACATAGGTCGAGTTGGTTCAGACTTTTTAATTGTCAAACCAAACCAATAGTGTCGGATTTTTAAATTTATAAACCAAACCAAACTAACAAAGTCGGGTTTTTCAATCTCGGGTTTTCAGGTTTTTCCGGGCTTTCGGGTTTTTTTTCCGGTAAAGTCTTCATTGCATAAAATATGTAATTTTTGCTCCAAATATTTCTTATGTCCTAGTAAAATACAACTATATAATGTTTTTTTCAAGAAACTAACACAATAATATGAGATAAGTCATAGCATTATACTAAAATATTCAATAATAAAGATGAAATAATAAAATTACATAAAATAAATATTGCTAATTAATAAGTCTCATAACTAAAATTAACATAATCTAAAAATACTATATAGGTCATGCTAAAATAAGTATAGCTAATAAGTACTAATATTAATTACATAACTAATCACTAAAGAAAAAGATAAACTAAGTTATGCATTTTCATTATAAATCAAGGTAAAACTAAAATAATTATCCAAACACTATCGCCATTCCTAGTATTGAATTAAATTTTTTTTGTTAGTATTAGTATTGATTTACTACATTTATGGGCTTTAAAATTCATTTACCATTCAAGAATGTTAAGATTAAACTTGAAATAATACGTTAAAAGATAAAACAGTGAAAAAGTTTAAGAAATATTTATAAATTACATTAAAATAAATATTTATATGTATAAAATATTTTTAAAAATTATATAAATGTTCTATTGGGTTGGTTTGATTTCGGTTTGACTTCTTTTAGTTAAAATCAAACCAGTTACAGTCGAGTTTTATTTTTCAATACTAAACCACATCGGGTTTTTTTTTCTGGTTTGACTCGGATTATCGATTTAGTGTGGTTTATCGGTTTTCTTTGTACACCCTAATTCCCACAGGCAATTTCTCTCGTTCTTGTTCAGCATTTTGGGCAATTCTCTGTTTACCAAGTCAATATGCTTAGGTCCTGTTTGACCAAAAAATGTAACTTTCGGCTAAACCAGTTGAGTTTATATAATAATGGGTTAAACTTAGTTGAAAATAATATCTCTATATATGGGTTCCGAAAACGTAAATAACATTAGACAGATCTAGTAGTGGATTGACTACAACATACATTAATTGTTTTAAAAAGTGTGAGCAATAATGGAGGAAGACCTAACAATAAATGGCATTAAATGGCTTTTAAAATAAATAGGAGAAGTGGTTGACCAAATAAAGGATGAACTAAATGATTGTCCCTCCTGATAATGATGAGTGACAAACAAATCCTAGAGTGTTCAAATTATTCTCGGATCTGATGAAAATGTGTGGAACAATATGAACAAGAATCTTGGTGAAAAGGTAGTGTTTGTATCTTTATAAAAGAGAGAGAATCTTTTCTCAAAAGTCTGCACTTATCAAATGAATGTCACATTACCCTACATCACTGTCTCTTTTTCTGTATATATGAGACATATCCCTAACGCACTCTAATATTACAAGTAGAGAATATTTACTAGAATATTCTCTTTAATATCCCATTTTGAAAACTAGTTGTTACAACTCTGCAAATGGTGCTCGATCTCGCCTGTTGTTGACATCTCGACCACAAACCTTGTTGCTTCCTGGTCGACCTCGACTGACCCATTCCTTAGTGCTATATTGCCCTAAATATTTTAGGGAAGATTTTGACTTATACAGTTAGTCCCTCCACTTATTGAGGTCGGCCTCAGACGACCTTGATGAGCGGATTCTGTTTGTCTTGGTCTAGAAGATTGGACGAGATGGCGACATGGCCTTTCGTGAGCCGCAACTTTTGGGTTTGTGTCATTTCTGGATCAAAGTGACATCATGCCATCATGTGTCATTATGGTGCATTTTCCCGATGCTTTGCATCGTTTCACGTGCATTTGTTGATTGGATCTACCACTTCGATATTTATGCTAGGTAATGATGGCATAATTTCTTTGTTTCGATGCGCCTGAATTCATATAAATAGGGATATGAGGGAACACACTCGTGTTTTACAAATTTCCCATATCGAAACTTCGTGCCTCTTTCTTCTTATTCCATTGTTTCTTCCTTACCTGCTCTAGAGATCCTCTTTGCGTTTAACTTTTCGTTATTCGAGTACCCTATATTTCTTAAGAACGATGGTTAAAGTATCTTCTATTCCCAGTGAGGAAAACGACCCGGTTCCCCTGGTGATGGTCTTGTCCTCATACGGAGGGCGTCTTTGTGGCCGTGGAGGATGAGAACTTTCCCATAGTGGAGGAGATAATTCCTCATGGTGACAAAGTCAGGTCTGACTTCATAAAGGCACATGAGGATAAGTCTGAGATCTCTGAGTCGGCGATGAAATGGGCCAATTTATTTGGTCTTAGGGCTAAACATGACATTCCCGCTCACATCGAGTTGGTCCCTGCAGGGCAGGACATGGTATAAGTCCACTGCCCTGGGTATTGTGTTTTCTAAACCTACCCTTTTCATATTGTCTACACTCTTCCCCTTCTCCCCTTGGTTGAGGAGTTATGATGTTTATACGTCGTTTGTCCGGATCAGCTCATGCCATATATATACAAGCTCATTAGGATGTTTACCAAGTTTGCGGAAGTGGATGGGGTTGAGATCACCCTTTGACATTTGATGCATCTCTTCGCCCCTAGTTTCTATAGGGGGAAATGTTAAACCTTCACCATCGAAGGGTAAAGTGCCTTATGGTAAAGATGGATGGTAAGGCGAGTCGGCAGTTCTAGCACAATTTTTTCTTCGTCAGAACCGAGGACATGGTGGCCAACATAGACGGCTTTCACGAGACGTGGAATTATACTCGTAAGCGTATACCCCTTCTTCGTTGAAACATTTGATTTGCTTGTTATAGTCGTGGGTTTTGAACTTTTTTTCCCTTCTTATGCAGCCAAGACTACGCCTCCTCTTTTGGTCGAGGATATGTCTGATTGGGTTTGCTGGGTTCTCCCTCACATTGTGTGGATTCATGAGTGGCCGAGTTTCTTTAAGAAGTTTGGGCCTGCTCCTTCCTTGACCAGTGAGCTCGTCTGTTTTTTTATTTTGTTTTGACCTCTTAGTCGCCTATTTCTTATAGTTTGCTTTTGCTGATAGTGATAACCTTTTTCGATTATTTCTTTTCCAGCCCGAGGATCTTGGAGGAGGTCGAAATCTCCCCCTCCTTTATTCTATACGACCGCGACTAGGCCTACTCGTTCTTATGTTTCTGTTCCCTCCCCGACAACAGCTAGGTTTGCTCGGTCTTCGGCCCCATCTACCGCTGCCTCAACATCATTTTCTTCTCCGTCTGCGAATATATCGATAGATGAGCTTCCAGCTTCACCTTTATTCCATCTTGTGATGATGAGGAGGATTCATCGCTAGGAGATGGGAATTTGGTATCCCCGAATAGAAACTCAGTGGATGCTGGTGACGGGGTTGCGCAGGCTGTAGATTTTGTGATGGATGATTTTTCCATCCACGTCATGGAGACCATTATACTTGAAGACGACGTGTCGAGCTGGCGTCAGAGGTCCCGATATCAGCTGAGGCCATAGAGGGCGTCTCCGTTCCTTCTGTAACAACGGAAGCTGAAGGGCCGTCTGCAAGGGTTTCTGATACTTTGCGGAAAGAGAGGCTATCGACCTCGCGACCGGCTGATGATGCTTCTATGCCAGCTAATGGGAGAAACAAAGGTGTGGCTTGTTAAAAACACATAGAACGTGGTCCCTGCCCTCAGTACCGTTTGTTCTGACATGGAGGGTGAAACCCTTGCGGAGTTGGACGATGCCACGTCATTGAGGAGCATAGTCGGCCTCGCTCTCAGGGTAAATTTTTCAAGGATTCTTTTTCTTGACTGCTTTGTTCAGATTTTTGGTCTTTGTTTTAGTGTTTTGTTCTCGTTAGTATTGGAGTTCTCGTGTTTGACACTCTTTATTTTTGTGATTGCAGACCATAATCATAGAAATCGAAAGCGACCGAAGGGAGGAGAGGCATAAGGCTATTTCCAGGAAACTTCAGCACAAATACTTTGTGTACCGTTGCAAGTATCAAGAAAACCACAGGCATTTTGGTGAAGGAGGCAATTTGCGGACCCTTCGGGACGAGCTGAAGCAAAAAGATAATGAGCTGGTGAAGGTCATCAAGAAATGCAGTGTCCTTGAGGGGACGTTGAGAAATAAAGAAGAAGAGCTCGAGGTTAGTAAGGCCGTGAAGGTTCAGTGCAGTGACCTCCAGATGTAGGTGATCGATTTGCACAGGCAATTGGAGAAGTGTCGCCTGCAGATTGAGGTTCTTCATGGCGAGATCACCCAGAAATAGAACGAGTTGGATAGGGTGGAGTTAGCTCGTTCGAAGGCTTCGAGGAAGACAGAGGCTCTTGAGGTGGTGATTCAGACCCTCCATTCTGAACGGGAGAGCGGCTTGGAAACGACAAGGTTAAAAAAGGAGCGGCTTGATGAGAAAATTAGAGAGTTGGAGAAAGAGAATTCTGACCTCTATGATCGAGTTGTTTCCCTTGAGGCTGAGCAGGCCCAATTAATGGCCCGATCATCCTCTTCTCATGCTTCAGACTTTCCTAATGTTCCTTGAGAATTATACGAATATTGGATTCATGTCGAGGCCTAGTTGGATCGATTTGTTGATTTCATCGCTTGGTTGCCTTGATTTTCTAGCCGTAATCACTTAGTTCAAACAAGATCGAACATATCCTAAGTTCAATTATCGCCGAGGATCATAGGTGTTAGTTCAAACAAGGTCGAACATAATGTATGTTTAACTATGGCCGAGGGCCAATAGGTATTAGTTCAAACAGGTCGAACATAACTTACGTTTAATTATGGTTATGGGCCGGTAGGTGTTAGTTTGAACAAGGTTGAACGTAACCTACATTTAATTGTGGCCGAGAGCTGGTAGGTGTTAGTCCGGACAAGGTCGAACATAACCTACAATTAATTATGGCCGAGGGCAAGTAGGTGTTAGTTCAACCAAGGTTGAACATAACTTGCATTTAATTATGGTTGAGGGTCGGTAGATGTTAGTTCGAACAAGGTAGAACATAACCTATGTTTAATTATGGCCAGGGCCAGTAGATGTTAATTCGAACGAGGTCGAACATAACCTACGTTTAATTGTGACCGAGGGTCGGTAGGTGTTACTTTGAACAAGGTCGAACATAACCTACGTTTAGAAAGATATGTTTCTAGGTGTGGAGTTTGTCGACATTGTAACTTCAAGCATTGTACCTTGGTTGTGAATTTGGAGAAATAGAAATAAATTTCATGCATTGTTGATTTGTCCATACACTTGGAGAATTTATAAATTTTTGGGTGTTTGCTGGTGTTTCAGTCCCAGTCCTAGTCTATCTAGTCCCTTCATTGGTTGATCTGGGGAAGGCTTGAGAGGTCGAGCAATGAACTGACCGTCATGTGCCTCCATATTTGCGTACTTCGAGTTGAAGTGTACCCTTCATTTCCTTGTTAAGAACCTCCTTGAGGAAACCCAATTGGGACAAAACTCAAGTGAGGGAAAAAATAGTACGACTTGGGGGATGCTTTATCTCTCAGAAGTTGAAGTACTTGAGATGGGTAATATTCCAGTTGTTTGGTAGTAGCTTTCTCTTTATTGTTTCTAGTTGGAATGACCCTTTGTTCATTGTTGCTGTGATTTCGTAAGGGTCGTTGATGTTGGGAATATTTCTATATTTTTTTATTTTACTTTACCCATGATTTAACCGCTTTTTGTTGCTATTTGGTGTTAAAAATGCCCAACATGGTTTAATTATTGATTTTATGACTAATTGAGTTGTGTGTGACGATGTAGGGTGTTTGGAGAGCAAAAATATGAAGAAAAGATGCTCCAACTAGAGGAGAAAAGGGTGGATGCGTCCTATCCAACCTTGAAAAGAAGGTTACTTGGTGCACCTTTAGCAGTGAAGTCGGCCCATAGCATCTGCACCTGGGTACAGTTGAGATGGAGGAACAAAGGGTAGATGCGAAGCATCCACCCTAGCATATGAAGTTGAGAAGTGGAGGATGAGGTGGATGCGAATCATTCACCCCAACATCAATCCCTGAAGCTGAGTTGGATTAGGAATAGGAGAACTTTGGCCCATGACTTTTGTACGCAATATATAAGCCAAAAACGCTTCCTTTAGGTCATCTAACATATTGGGAAGCGAGAAAAAAGCCACGACAAAGTTGGAAACCACGGAAGTCGTCTTGAGTTCTTACTTGTTCCTTATTTTATTGATTTTTATGTATTCTTGGGAATTACTTGAGATTGTTACCATGAGCATGTGTGGCTAAGAACCTTATTGTTCTAGGGTCATGGGTATACATGAATATTGACGTTTGCATTTTTAATTTGACGAAGTTGATTTTATCATATTGGGTTGTTTAATTAATTTTGTTTTTAATTAATTTACTGAGTAGCTAACAGTGAATTACTATCTACGAATCTAGAGTTGAACTCGAAAGTGGAATTCTAGATTGCATATAGAATTAAATAGAGCAAGTTCTTGAACCCGGGCATCGGGGAATGGATTTGTAATTAGGATAGAAATATAGCTAATTGTCTTGCTTGATTGAAATACAGGAAGTGTAAATGCATTCTTGTTAATCTTAATTCCATAGACATTAAGTAAGCTTGAATAGGTGAGTATGAACTCGACAGATTCTTATGAGTAATATCAACCTTGTCTATCAACAATCCAGATAAATCAATTAGTCATTTTAAGCTAAGAACGCAACACGATTGTTTCCTAACCCGTGGCCCTAGAATATTATCTCCTATTGATTGTTATTCGAAATTGTTTAAGCGTTCGGGTTGATTACTAGTTACTTCATTACTTAATAGTTTTTAGGTAGTAAATTAGTAAATTATCTATTTTGTGAGAAATCTCTTGAATCGATAAGTTAATTGAGTTTGAATCAGTTAAAATTTAATCGTAAGTCTTCACGGGAATGATACTCTACTCATTACTCTATTACTTGACGACCACATATACTTGCGTGAGTGTGTTTGGTCGCAACAGCCGTCCCAATTTGTTCCTAGTTTCCCTTCATGTGGGTCTTTACTTGTTTGTGTTTTAGCTTTAAGCACGTAGTCCCCGACTTTGAGCGGACTGAGATTTGCCTTCTTGTTGTAATAGAGTTCTGCTTGTTGTTTTTGGTCAATCATTCTTATGTAGGCCATGACTCTTCGTTCTTTGACTACGTCGAGTTCCTGCCTTCTACTTTCATCGTTCCTCGGTCAGCTCTCGTAGGAGTATCTCAGACTGGGTTCCCCACCTCGACTGTTATTACTGCATTAGTCCCATAGAGTAAAAAGTAGGGCATCTCTCCTGTTCTTCTCTTCGACGTTGTTCGGTAGGCCCACAAAACTTCTGGTAATATTTTCGTCCAGAGTCCCTTGGTGTCTTCGAGTTTCTTCTTCGTGATGTTCAATATCGACTTGTTGGAGGACTCCGCTTGCTCGTTGCCTGCGGTGTGGTATGGCATCAAAAGTATTCTTTTGATACGCCACTTCTCAAAATATTCAGCGACCTTCTTCCCCGTGTATTGGAGTCCGTTATCACATGTGATCTCTTTGGGGAGGCTAAACCGACATATGATGTTTTTCTATATAAAGGTGATCACTTTTTGTTCACGTATTTGGGCGAATGCCCCTGCTACCACCCACTTAGAGAAATAGTCAGTTAAAACCAGAAGGAATCGTGCGTTACTTCGCCTTGCTGGGAGGGGCCCATGATGTCCATCCCCTATTTGATGAAAGGCCAAGGTGAGGTGAACGAGTGGAGGTGTTCGCCTGCTCGGTGAATCA
Source organism: Nicotiana paniculata (assembly GCA_005239505.1). Taxonomy (NCBI): domain Eukaryota; kingdom Viridiplantae; phylum Streptophyta; class Magnoliopsida; order Solanales; family Solanaceae; genus Nicotiana; species Nicotiana paniculata. Next base: position 28,080 of record ML339959.1, read on the forward strand.
TTTGGGCATACTTTTGGCATTGCTCACATTTATTTACGAAGTTGGCAGCCACTTTTTTAATGGTGGGCCAGTAATACCCTCCTCGTATGATGCATCTAACCTGTTGACCCAAGTTACTGCATGATTTGAAGATTGACAAATGCCTACCTAGTTGAACCAGGTCCATCAGGGAAAACATCTCGAACGAACCAATTGTCACAAGAACGTACATGCACAGGAGATAAACGTGATCTGCAAATTATCCATAAACTAAGAGGTTGTCTCCTAATGCGAAAAGGTTGCAAAGTGATAAGGGGTTAGAATTCGAGTTCAGGAAGGACAGAAATAAATGAAGGAATTTCAGATAAACACAAACTTTTCCACCAAGGAAGAGTTGCATTAGAACTAAACAAGAACATCTTAACTTCCGGCGCTATATAATGTTGAAGTATTCCTACTAAAGAATTATTCGCACAAAGATAGAATTGAAGCAAGAACTGAAGGTAAAATTACCAGAGAAATTTTGCAAGCATAATCCTTGTGTGATACAAAGGCTACTGACCAGCTGGAAGAACCAGTTCCATCTGTTTGTCTTTCGAGCCTAGTTGGTTGTAGTAGGTGATTTAATATTGTATCTTTCAACTTTATTAGAAGCAATTGTAATAGGTACACATTGTTCAAGTTAGAGTTAACTTGAAGCTTGTCGCAATTAGCTATATTCTAGGTTGATACAAAGGGATTAGAGTTAGTCCATAGGTTTACAAAAGAGTTTATTTTGTAAATTTTGTTTGGCTCAGAGTTGTCGTGAAGAGTTTGGGAAAATCCTATTGAGGAGTAGGTCGTGGTTTTTCACCCTCTGAGCCAGGTATTTTCCACGTAAAAATCTCTGTGTTTTTACTTTACTGCATTTATTATTCCGCACGAGTCGAAGTTGGAACACCAAGAAGAACCAGGTTATTCTATTGAGACAACACTCAAAAAATTGGACACCACACAAATCACCCCCCCTCTTGTGTGGTATTGACGTATAAAACATCAATTGGTATCAGAGCAGGTTATACTTGAAAATATTAACACCTTGAAAAAGATCAAAATGAGTGCACCATGTGGAAACTTGGAAGGTCAATCAACTGCAAGGCCACTACTCTTCAATGGCCAGTATTACTCTTGGTGGAAGAACATGATGAAGGACCGCCTGATTAGATAAGACTATGAACTCTGGGACATAGTCACTGATGGTCCTCTAGCTACTATGATGAAGACTGATGAAGGTATAGATGTACCTAAGATTAGAGTTGATTTCACTGCTGAGGACCTGAAGAAATCGAAAAAGAATGCAAAGGCCAAGAAGTGGCTAGTGTGTGGACTAGGTCCAGACGAGTATAGCGGAATCCAAAGCTGCACCACTGCCAAAGAAATCTGGGATACCTTGCAAGTAGCCCATGAAGGAACACCTCAGGTAAAAAGATCAAGAGGTACTCTTCTATACTCACAGTATGAAAACATCACTATGGAAGAAGGAGAGAATATCCAAGAGATGTACATAAGGTTCACAACTTTGACAAATGAACTTAAGTCTCTTGGTAGAGTCATTCTTGAAGAGGACAGGGTAGAGAAAATCCTGACAATGGTCTTACCAATCTCCTGGGAAAGCAAAATCATTGCTATCCAGGAATCCAAAAATATGGCAACCCTCAGATTGGATGAACTAATTGGAAACCTTACTGCCTATGAGCTTAGAAGGCAGACAATGAAGATGGATGGTCCAAAGAAGGAGAGGAGTCTAGCACTGAGAATAACTGAGGGAGCAGATCTTGAGGAAGATGAGATGACCATGATTACCAAAGAATTCAGAAACTTCCTAATAAGGAAAAAGGGAATCTCCAGAGGAGGAAATTACAACAAAGCAAAAGCTCCAGAAAGGGCAACAAACGAGGGATGCTACAAGTGCGGAAATACTGACCATCTTATCAAGAACTGTCCTCAGTGGGAAGTGGAATGGAAAAAGGAGATATACGAAAGAAGGAACAGGATGAAGGAACAGGTCCAACCCAAGAAAACCACAACAAAATCTATGGTTGCTGCTTGGGGGGAAATTTCAGATGAAGAATCAGAAGATGGTGTTAATGAAGATCAGGCGCTCATGGCAATTGGAGAATCCGATGAGGAATCACATGAAGAACCAGAGGTAAGTATCTCCCATCTTAAAAATAAAATAAAGTTCCTATCTAAGGAAAAACTCTCTGAGTTTCTACTTGATTTCATGGATGATTCCGAAGAAACAACCAAAGAGAAGGAACAACTCTCTACAAAATGTGAAATGATAAAAGCAAAATGCATGAACCTGGAAACCAGACTTAGTGAATCTGAAAAGAAAAACACTATCTTGTTGAACTAGGTTCATCCACTTGAAACTAAGATTCTAGAACTAAAATCTGAAAACTTAAAGCTAAAGCTAGGATCCAATAAAAAGGTTGTTGAGCATTCTCATATCATGTTAGAAGAAAATGTGGGAAAATTAAAAGATAAGATGTATGCCAAGGATGAACAGATAAGAACTCTTAAATAAGAACTTGGCAAAGTCAAACATGAATTAGATCGAACATGTAAATGGAATAAATCCTCTAATGCCTTGATATGGCTTCAAGAGAATCATAGTAGCAACCGGGGAGGGATTGGCTTTGGGAGTCAATTGCCCAAGTGGGATCCCCAAAGCAAGTATCTCACTCTCCCTGAAAATAAAATGTGCACCCATTGTGGTAAGACTGGCCACTACAAAATTGAGTGTACTGCAAAAGAGCATGCCAGTCGAAGAAATGAGAGTTTTGTCAAAAAGAAAAATTGGCTACCAAATTGGGCTAGAAAAAGCTTGATTCATCCATTCTCTTATATAAAAGGACCCAAACTAGTTTGGGTTCTTAAAACTAACCCCTGATTACTTTTGTAGGCTCAAGTGAGAGGAGGCAGCCAAATTTGGTATTTGGATAGTGGTTGCTCAAAGCATATAACAGGGAACATGGAACATTTCCTTTAATTTGATAGTCTCAAAGGAGGAAATGTCTCTTTTGGAAACGGAAAGAAAGGTGAAATTATTGGGGTTGGTAAGGTAGGTAAGGATGACACACGATCCATTGAACATGTGTATCTGATAGATGTCTTGAAATATAGCCTGATCAGTGTGTCACAACTGTGTGACAGAGGTAACCAGGTTGCCTTTACTTCCACAATTTATTTTGTGATTAATCTACTTACTGACAAGATTGTTTTGCAGGAAAAAAGAATGAATAACATCTATGTGATAGACTTGTCCACACTGTCTGAAAATGAACTCACTTGCCTAAGTGTGTTGGACAGTGATCCCCTTCCGTGGCACAAAATACTTGGCCACGCAAGTCTAAATCAGCTAAACAAACTAGTCTCTAAAGACTTAGTGGTAGGGCTTCCTAACATTAAGTTCAAGGAAGACAAAGTTTGTGAGGCATGTGCAAGGGGGAAGCAGGTAAGATCTTCTTTCAAAAGTAAGAAAATGGTCAGTACCACCATGACGTTGGAACTGGTTCATATGGACCTATGTGGTCCTATGAGAACTCTGAGCAGAGGTGGTAAGAAATATGTAATGGTTCTAGTTGATGATTATTCAAGGTTCACTTGGACCTTATTTCTGACATCTAAGGATGAAGCATTTGATATGTTCACCTTATTTGTTAAGAAAACTCAAAATTAGTTAGGAAATCAAATAACATCAATAAGATCTGATCATGGTTCTGAATTTGAGAATGCAAAGTTTGCTGAGTTATGTGATGAACATGGTATCGATCACAATTTTTCTACCCCTAGAACCCCACAACAAAATGGGGTTGTTGAAAGAAATAATAGAACTCTTGAAGATATGGCAAGAACCAAGCTTCTTTCTAGAAAACTACCTCATAGCTTCTGGGTAGAAGCAATAAACACTGCATGCTATATAATAAATAGATGCATGACCAGGCCTCTGGTAGAGAAAACTCCTTATGAATTACTTAAAGGGAGAAAGCCCAACATATCCCACCTTAGGGCTTTCGGATGCAAGTGCTTTGTGCACAATAATGGCAAAGATTCCCTAGGAAAATTTGATCCCAGAAGTGATGAGGGAGTATTCTTGGGATATTCATCACATATCAAAGCTTATAAAGTGTATAATAAAAGAACTATGTGTGTAGAAGAAAGTGTACATGTTGTCTTTGATGAAACTAACACTCTTGCTGAGAGACAGGAACCAGAAGATGAGGAGCTTGGAATGGTGAGAAGCAGTAAGAACATTGAAGCAAACATGGAAGATGGAACAGGTAATGGACCAGGTCCAACTACCCCAAGCAACATGACAGGTGGAACTCAACATGTGAACTTTGGCCCTGATCCTGTTCCACAACAACAGGACACCATGGAACTATCCAAAAGTGAATAGTTGGTTCTCAAACCACACAGATATCAGAGTTCTCACCCTCTTGAGAACATCATAACAGATCTAAAATCTGGAATCAAAACAAGATCCTCCTTGAAAAATCTGTGTGCGTTTGATGCCTTTCTATCCTTGATTGAACCAAAGAACATTGGTGAAGCCCTACAGGATGCTAACTGGGTAAATGCCATGCAAGAAGAGCTGAATCAATTTGAAAGAAGTCAAGTGTGGCACTTGGTACCCAGACCACTAGACAGATCAGTGATTGGCACAAAGTGGATCTTCAGGAACAAGCTTGATGATGATGGAATTATTACAAGAAACAAGGCTAGACTAGTTGTTCAAGGATACAGTCAAGAAGAGGGAATTGACTATGATGAGACCTTTGACCCTGTGGCAAGACTGGAGGCAATCAGACTTCTTATAGCATTTGCTGCACACATGGAATTCACTCTCCATCAGATGGATGTTAAGAGTGCCTTCCTCAATGGCTATCTAAAGGAAGATGTATTTTTTCAGACAGCCTCCAGGTTTTGAAAGCAAGGAGTCACATGACCATGTATACAAACTTGACAAGGCTCTTTATGGTCTCAAACAAGCACCAAGAGCATGGTATGAGCGTCTATCAAAATTCCTGCTAGAACATGGATACAAACGAGGTAAAATTGACAGCACCCTGTTCTTAAAGGAAAAAGGTAAAGAACTCCTGGTTGTGAAAATATATGTGGATGATATCATATTTGGGGCTACTTATGAAAAATTGAGTAAGGAGTTTGCTATACTTATGGGGAGTGAGTTTGAGATGATTATGATTAGTAAGCTAAACTTCTTCTTAGGCTTGCAAATCAAGAAAAATTCAAATGGAACGATGATCCATCAACAAAAGTATGTGAAAGAATTGCTCAAGAAATTTAATGGAAGACTCAAAGGAAATAGACACCCCCATAGCCACAGCTACAAAATTATATGTGGATGAACCTGGTTCATCCGTTGATCAGAAGCTATATAGAAGGATGATTGGGTCTCTATTAAATCTCACTGCCAGCAGACCTGATATTGTGTTCAGTGTAGGACTGTGTGCTAGGTTTCAAGCAAATCCAAAGGAGTCCCACCTAACTGCAGTGAAGAGAATTTTTAGATATCTGAAAGGCACCACTGATTTGCGCCTTTGGTATCCTAAAGGTAGCAATTTCAATCTTGTAGGATATGCTGATGCTAATTATGCAGGTTTCCTGGTTGACAGGAAAAGTACTTCAGGCATGGCTCACTTTTTGGGCTCCTGCCTTGTGTCTTGGGCCACCAAGAAACAAATTCAGTAGCCTTTTCTACTGCTGAGGCTGAATAAGTGGCTGCAGCCTCATGCTGTGCTCAGTTGGTATGGATCAAGCAACAACTCATGGACTTTGGTATCGAGGTTGGATGCATTCCTATTTTCTGTGACAACACTAGTGCTATAAGTATGATGAAGAACCCGGTTCATCATAAAAGAACTAAGCACATAGATGTTAGACACCATTTCCTAAGAGATAACTATGAAAAAGGAATGATCTCAATCGAATTTTGTGCTACTGACCAACACATTGCAGATATCTTTACTAAGGCACAAAGTAGGGAGCATTTTGAGAGAAACCGACTTGAATTAGGGATGATTAAGATCACTTAATTGAATTTTTTTTTATCTAGGAACACTAACATAGATAATCGACCAGACAAATCATTGCTCAACATCATGACTTTATTGTCATACTCTCTTGCCATGTATTAATATGATTCCCTGGTTGCTAATGATGTTTCTCTATCTTTGTAAATTGAGGCAAATTAAAGAATTTAATACGATGAACCTGGTTCATCCCTGCTGGTTCATCTGACTGACAAGGTACTTGCTCATCTCCATACAATTATTGAATTAATTACAGTCACACATTAGCAGGATTTTATCTATATTTGGTTCATTTCAAATCCTTTGTACTAATCCCTAAATGAACCTGTACCAAGAAGTCCCATCGGTACTCAATTAGCCTAGAGGTAAGGAACTCTTAGCTGTCTAATCAATGACACTCCTACATCTATTAGACTCCCACTTGAGTAAATGTTCTGCCCGTTGTATAATTAATAGCCACATCTTATAAAAGGGCCATCATTACCTCTCTTCTTAATAACATAATAAGTCGAACCAAGATCATTATTCTTCTAACAAAAACTGATCATCTCTTTACTTCCAAAAATACATAACAATGTCTTCACCACCCCCTGCTTCATCTTCCTACACAAACTCTGATCACGAGGAAGAAAATTCTAGTCCTAGTTCTACTTCAGTTTACAGTTCACATTCACCAAACAGATCTTCATATCCCCAAAACCCTCCAGTTCTTGAACCCACTCCTGAACCCATACCTAACCCTCCATCCCCCAGGGCACGAGGAGTAAAATTTTTGGCCAGAAAATTAGTTGCCTTTAGCTCTCGTGCAAAATTCTTGGAGGAAATTCTTAAAGCCAGCGAGGTTCATATGTCTGAATCTTCAAGTGAATCCTTCAAATCCGCTAATGAGGATAAAGCACCAGGTTCATCTAGTTCTGAGCAAGGTAATCTTGAAGTTGAATCTGAAATTGCTACTACTGAAAATAGGTTTGTGTTGGTTGGGTCAGTTGTTGATGTAGAAGTGCCAGATAGGCAAAGAAAACTGGGAGAAAATCTTGAGAGAGAGGGAGAAGGTTTTGTAAGGGGATATGGGGAGGATGGTGCTACGTTGGCTATTTGTGGCCCCACTCCTGTGATAAATGAAAAATAAGTCACAGATTTAGGGGGAAGTATTACTGGGGAAGAAGCAGCAGGTTTAGAGAGCCTACAAAAATCAACGGATGAACCTGGTTCATCTGTCAAGGAGACTTTGGCTGAGATGTTGAGGAAGCTGGGGGAGTCCTACAATCCCAAGAGGAAAATAACTTCAAAATGAAAGAAAGCTACTACCCCAAAGAAAAGAAAAGTTTCAATATTTGCTGATGTTTCTGCCACAAAGGTTCGTGCTACAAGAAATACTGTTCGACAAGGAGAAGATGAGTTAGAAAGGGTTCTGAGAGAGAGCAAGAAAAATAAAGCTGCCAAGGGAAAGGCAAAGTTAGGAGAGCCTATTGAGGTTGTTGATGTTGATGATGAGACAATGAACCCGGTCCATCATGAGGAGCAGACGACTCCAGTTTTGGTTGAGACACCCAAGGCTAAGGCTTCTTCAAAGAAGTCAGCTTCTGTGTCTGCCACACCCTCAAGCACAACTAAAAGAACCAGGTGCAAGACCAATAAACTGAAAATTGTTGAAGAAGAAAGTGAATGGAGTGGAGGAGAAGAGGAAAGATCTGGTGAGAAATCTGACAAACTCACCATGTTTGGCAAGCGTACTATTCTTAAAGGAAAGCTGGTGATAGATCTGGAAGAATCAAGAATGATCTTTTTGTTGAATGCACTGGATATGCAGGGATGGAAGGACTTGGCCCTTCACCTGGAAGGAAGGATGGCAAGGAATGAACTGGTGGAATTTATGGCAAATACAAGCGTGAAGGATGGGAGGGTGACCTCCACAGTCAAGGGGATTCAGATCACATTTTATGCAAATGAGCTGGGAGAGATTCTGAATATCCCTGCTGAGGGATATGACGATTACACTAGGAAAAGATGGCCCAATCTCGATGGAATGTCCTCAGCTATCAAAATCACCAGATTCTTTTGTGAAAATGAGAAGGAACTTGAGCCAAGGCCAGTGTTCAAAAGTGAAATGCAGCCCCAGAACAAGCTACTCTTCGAATTTGTGGTTAATTTTCTGCTGCCAAGACAAGAGCGTAGACAGATCACCAGTTACATGGACATAACACTTATGGAGTGCATGTACAAGGGAAAGCATATTAATTGGCCAGCTTTCATCATCCAGCTCTTTGACAGAGTTGTAAATGGAACCAAAGCACACACTATTCCTTATGGATTTATTTTGACAGCTGTGCTTGCCCACTTTGCAGTCCCGGTGAAGAAAGCTGAGATGGATACTGCTAAGGATTATTTTGGGAAGAACACTTTGCTGACATGTGATTATATTGTCAATGTTCCTGAGGATGAACCTGGTTCATCAAGGAAGCAGCCAGTCAATAGCAAAGTCAGGTCATTGGTGCAGGAAGGAGAGATAAAGGATGCAAAGATCCTTCGATTGAGTTCTCGCCTTCATGACGTTGAAGCTGAGCGGGATGCTCTCAGATCTGAACTAGCCAAGGAGAAGGAGAAAAATGATGGTGTTCTTCAAAAAATGCTTTCTCTCCTTCAAGCAAAGACCCCAATCTCATCTGCCCCTTCCCAACCTTAGGAATTCCAGAGTTACCAAAACCCCTGTTTGCCCAGTTGTTCAGTTTCTATTTTTGTTATTTTTGCTCATGTTAGTGACTGCTTTAGTTTTTTTGTATGGTGCTTGACCTGTGTACTAATCAATGAATTCTGCTGTTTTTGTTATTGACTTGTCTCAGTTTCTTAGATAGCTTACATTTATTGGTTTCTTTTGATGATTAATCATGTTTGCACCTGCAGTTGCCTCAATGGCCATGAGTAATTGTTAACAACTCTGACATTTTTATCATTTTGCAACTTTTTGATGATGCCAAAAGGGGGAAGATATGTGCTTTTTCAAAATTTCAAAAGTTGTGACATTTATAACCTAATAAACCTTGTTTCTCCATGATAAATGCTTAAAATCATACAAAGTTTTGAAGTTTATACAGGGTTAAGCACAGAGTTTGTCATCATCAAAAGGGGGGAATTTGTTGACCCAAGTTACTGCATGGTTTGAAGATTGACAAATGCCTACCCAGTTGAACCAGGTCCATCAGGGCAAACATCTCGAACGAACCAATTGGCACAAGAACCGTACATGCACAGGAGATAAACGTGATCTGCAAATTATCCATAAACTAAGAGGTTGTCTACTAATGCGAAAAGGTTGCAAAGTGATAAGGGGTTAGAATTCCAGTTCATGAAGGACAGAAATAAAGGAAGGAAGTTCAGATAAACACAAACTTTTCCACCAAGAAGAGTTGCATTAGAACTAAACAAGAACATCTTAACTTCCGGCGCTATATAATGTTGAAGTATTCCTACTGAAGAATTATTCGCACAAAGATAGAATTGAAGCAAGAACTCAAGGTAAAATTACCAGAGAAATTTTGCAAGCAGAATCCTTGTGCGATACAAAGGCTACTGACCAACTAGAAAAACCAGTTCCATCTGTTTGTCTTTCGAGTCTACTTGGTTGTAATAGGTGATTTAATATTGTATCTTTCAGCTTTATTAGAAGCAAATGTAATAGGTACACATTGTTCAAGTTAGAGTTAACTTGAAGCTTGTCGTAATTAGCTAGAGGCTAGATTGCTACAAAGGGATTAGAGTTAGTCCTTAGGTTTACAAAAGAGTTTATTTTGTAAATGCTGTTTGGCTCAGAGTTGTAGTGAAGAGTTTGGGAAAATCCTACTAAGGAGTAGGTCGTGGTTTTTCACCTTTTGAGCCAGGTGTTTTCCACGTAAAAATCTCTGTATTTTTACTTTAATGCATTTATTATTCCGCACGAGTAGAATTTGGAACACCAAGAAGAACCAGGTTATTCTATTGAGACAGCACTCGAAAAATTGGACACCACACAAATCACCCCCCTCTTGTGTGGTATTGACGTATAAAACATCATAACCAAAGCCCGATTGCTGGAATGAGCTCCACAATAGCCTTCATGGACCTATTCAAGGACACGCCATTTCTGATTTGGGCCCAATCATTTCGCCAGAGGGCCACCGTACGTTCTCTTATACAGGTCGTTGTGGATGATGTTGTACCTGGCTGCTTGCATTCTCAGTTTCTTAGCCTCTTTCGCGAAGCTACGACTAAGGTCAGGACCAATTTTTCAAGGTGAGGGTATCTCGTCTCGGCATCGACTAATGTTTTTATAATGTAATAGATGGGAGACTGCGTACCTTTATTTTTTTGAACTAGGGTAGCACTTACAGCTACTTCGACCACAACAAGGTAAACGAGGGGATGTTCCCCTGGCTCCGGATTTGAAAGCAGTGGTAGTGATGACAGGTATGCTTTCAACTCCTTCAGGGTATGGATGCACTAAGGAGTCCATTGGAGGCTGTTATACTTTTTCAGTACGTCGAAGAATCTGTGACACTTTTCTGATGATCATGAGATGAATCTTGAAAGGGCGGTGATACGACCTGTCAACCTCTAAACCTATTTTTTGGTGGTCAAGTGTTCTGGTATCACCTCAATGGATTTGATTTGATCAGGATTGACCTTGATTCCTCGCTGTGATACTAGGAAACCCAGAACTTTTCTCGAGGCCAAACCAAACGCATAATTTCGAGGTTCAGTTTCATGCAGTATCGTCTGACTATGTCGAAGGTCTCTCTCAAATGGTCGATGTGATCTTCTTTCATTTTGGACTTAACTAGCATGTCGTCTATGTAGACTTCCATCGTTTTGCCGATCTGGTCTTTGAACATCATCGTCACTAACCTTTGGTAAGTTGCCCCTGCGTTTTCAGCCCGAAGGGTATGACCCTGCAGCAGTACATCCCTTGGTATGTAATGAATGTGGTTTTCTCCTTATCTTCTTCTTCTATGAGGATTTGATTGTAGTCTGAATAGGCGTCCAAGAAGCTCAGTAATTCATGCCCGGCCATTGAGTCGATGAGTTGGCCATGAATTACTGAGCTCCTTGGGGCATGCTTTGTTCAAATCTGTGAAATCCACGCACATCCGCCATTTCCCATTCTTATTTTTCACCATCACCATGTTGACGACCCATTGGGGATACTTCGACTCCCTGATAAATCCATTTTCCAATAGCTTTTCCACTTCTTCTCATACTGCGTCATTGATCGTGGAGTTGAACTTAAGCCTGACCTGTCTCACCTGGGTGTGGAATGGGTCAACGTTCAGTTTATACGTGGGGATTTCCTTTGGGATACCTAGCATATCTGCATGGATGAAAGCCTAAAAGTAAGCCTGGCAAGTGGGCCGGTTAGGACCGGGACCGTCCCAGGACCGCTTTACCATATGGGATGTGGTCCTAAAAGGTCCTAACCGTTTAAGACTGGTATTGTGGGGAGGTGGGCTGGGTAGTGGGCTGATCTTATGCGCGAGGCCCACGAGACGGGGACTGGTTGGGACCGGGACCGGGACCGGTTGGGTAGTGGTCCGGTTCAAGTAGTCCTAAACGGTCCTAAATGAGCCCAACGGCTATTATTAAAAAAAAATCTACCTGTTAAGGCATTTAAAATGTAGTCGTTTCTCTGCCAAAATAGCCGTTGGCTATTTACAAAATAGCCATTTAAATCCCCCTTCCCTCCCACAACTTTGTTTTAACCCCAAACTTTTTATAATTATACGTTTCCCTATTTTCAACTATAAATACCCCTCATTCTTTCATTTTTCTCACAAAATCATCAATCTCTCTCTATTTTTCTTCTATAATTGCTTACTTTATTTTGCAATTTGTAAAAAATTGTAAAGGTTGTGAACTGAAGTCTTCAAATCTTCAACGATAATTAATTTTCAACAAGTTGTTCGTCAATTCGGTAAACTCGTTCCAACTCTTAAGTTTTAATATTATAGTTTTGCTTATTTTGTATTTCCTGATTAATTAAGATGGCTTATTCCTTAAAAAAAATATATAGTAAAAATAAGGGAAAATTCAAGAGTGGTGAATCTAGTGGCCAATCTGTTTCTCCTCCACTCCCCCCTGCTCCCCGACCCAAACATGTTACTCGTCTTACACCTGCTATTCTGGATAGCGATAATAGTTTACTAAAATTTATCAAGAGTCAATTTTTCATAATATTGCACCCGGTGAACAATTAAACCATGAATATATGAATGCTCTTTATGGTAATCCAACTATTGATGAAAATGATGATGAAGAAATAGATTTTGATGAAATGCAACCAAATGACGATACACCTACTAGTCCTGTACATGAAGAAAACCCAACTCATAATATCCAAATGATGCCCCGTCTGACCCTCCTGTTACATTTTTCTAGACAACCTTCTAAACGGAGCGAAACATTTGTTGTTTGGCCATTTTTCATTCAACTAAGAGAAAAAAATAGAGCTAAGTATAAAACTTGTGGCAAAGAGTTAGTTGTTAAATATGTTGGAGGTCGGGGGGGGGGGGAACTTTGACTAGACACATATTGATACACCCTCAAGATAAAGTCAAATATCTTCGTATGAAAGCTTTGTCCGAGGGGACAAGTGTACCTAGTCAGGTTGACTCTAGTACCGGGTCAAATTAATTTCAATCTGAAATTAACACTGTTACCGGTGGTATTTTATATTATGATCCAAAAAAAAGATCGGGAAGAATTGGAAAAAATGGTTATTGTTATGTGCTTACCCTATAGTTTTCCTTCTAACCAACCCTCATTTTGTTCATTATATTAGAAATTTTTTTAATCTTACTTATAAAGGTTTTCCTCGAACAACCGTAAAGAGCGGCATTTATAAATATAAACATGAATATGAATAATATTTGCGCTATTTATTTACTCATATAAATTATCGTGATGATATTACAACTGATATTGATAGAAGTGGTAATGACTGTGATTACCTTACTATTACCAGTCATTGGATTGATGAGGATTCGATAATGCAAAAGCGCATTATTGCTTATAGAATAATTAATTCACGTCACACAAGGCAGTTTATTTCTAGCACGGTTACAAATATTTGTAGATATTTTTGCATTAGTGATAAAATAATGTCAGTTTTAATGGATAGTGCTACTAGTAACACAAATGATGTAGCCTTGCTTACCATTACACTGAGTCCTGCGTTTAGTAACATTTTTCATGTTAGATGTATTTGTTATATTTACCATTTAATTGTGGGTGATGGTATGAGAATTTTAAATGTTGAAATTGAAAAGGTTAAAATGGCTCTTAACTGGCTTTTTTATTCAAACCATAAAAGTAGATTTAGGAATATTTTAAAAGATGCGATGAATTTGGCCTTCCTAAACCTTGTCCAACTAGATGGAGTTACATGTATGAAAGTTTAGTTGTTGCATATGAATATAGAAACCCCATAAACTCAATGTTTAATGCTCATGTAAGTGATGATGATGAGCACCTTGCAAATGCGGTTTTGGATAATGTTAAAATGCTTGTAGATTTTTTAGAAAAATTTCATATTGCTACAAATGAATTTTCTCGGCAATATTATCCTACTATTTATAACTGTTTAGTTTATATTGCAGAACTTGCAAATTTGTTTGATCATTTTTCAGAGAGTGGGGTAATTTATCAACTTGTTGTTGATTCTATGAGAAAAAAGTTTTAAAAATATTTTTTCCCTATTCCCCTATTTATGGTGTTGCTGCCTTGTTAAATCCTATTACGAAATTAGGAGGTCCTTAATTTTGGTATGAAACTATTTATAATAGTTTAGTACTTGAAGGTGAGGAGTTGTCTACACTTCCGGACGCAATAGCCTCAATTACAATAAATGCTCAAACTATTTATAATACTTATCAAGTTGCATTAGCCCATGCTAGACCAAATGTGCCAACTCCTTCTTCTTCTAGTTCTCAATCATCTAAATGTATTGCGGGAGTAAAAACACTTAGTGCTTGGGCGGGGTTCAGGAGTTCTAAAGTCTAGTACTAGTGATTTTTCACAACTAAATGAGCTTGAAGTTTATTTGTCACAAGGAATTGAGGAAGCTAATCCCGACGGCTCCTTTAATATTTTGGAATGGTGGAAGGACAAAGAAAAACACTTTCTGATTCTTTCAAGGATGGATCGAGACGTTTTAACTATTCAAGCTTCAATAGTGGCATCAGAGAGCGCTTTCAGTCAATCAAGACTTTAACTCGGTGATTATAGAGCGTGTATGAGGGAGAGCTTGAAAAAATCATTACTTTACAAAGATTGGATTCGTTCGGAAAGAAGAAATTTTCAACTTGTTGAATCACAACCAGAGGTAGACGAAGCTTATGAAGAAATGCTAGCCGAACTTGCGGAGGATGTTGCTTCGCTCAGAAGCGGTGATGACCAAGCTTCTTTTCCGCCACCACCAACGGAAATTCCTCCGGACCTTGAAGGATTTATGTAATTTTGTAAGAGATACCATGTAAATTAATATGTAACTTGTATTTTGGCACATCTTGATTAGTTTCTTTTTCTTCTCAATGGTGGTATTAGCACCTTGTTATGCTCATTCCATAGGGGAGGAAGACTAGGAAAGATATTACTATTTTTTTTAATGCTATAATAAAATTATAACGCATTGATTTGAATATATCTTTACAAAATTTTTTGTCTTTAAAATTGAAATAAAAAATTTTGGTCACAATTCTATAATATAATTTTTGAGAAATTGCTTAGATATTTTTATTACCATCTGTTTTATCTAATCGATATAAAAAAATAGAAAATATATGTTGGAACCACATAGACCCAGGACCGGACCACATAGCCCGGGACCATTAGTTCGTGGTCCCGGGCCGATTCCTACAAAAAAGCCCGCGAAGCCTCGGACCACTTAGAACCGGTCCATGAAGCCCGGGATCATTTAGGACCAGACCATGAAGCCCGTTTAGGACCGGGCCCCGCCCACTTGCCAGCATTAGCGGAAACCAAACAAATATGCGTTAGTAGTTAAGAACTAATGGAATTTACCTGGTTCGTGAAGTTTGCAGCCGATGTAAGCTTTCTTGTTATGATCGTTGGTGTCAAATTGAACGAGGTCGAGGTCTTCTATGGTCGATTCCGCAGCTTTAACCATATCGGGGTCTCTGATGATGTCTTTGTTATCATCACATATCGACCTCGACCATGTTGATTGTTATGCCTTTTTTTCTTGGTCCTTCACTTGTTGAGTGGCCGTGTAGTCTAGGACGATGCGGTAGCATTTTTGGGATATGAATTGTTCCCCTCGTATGGTGAATATCCCTCAAGGAGTCGGGAATTTAATGACCTGGTATAAGCTGGAAGGGATGACCCTCATGGTATGTATCCATGGTCGCCCTTTTATGGCGTTGTATGTTGTGTCTTGGTCCATGATGTTTAATGTGGTCTCCAAAGTGACGCCACCGGCAAAAAAGGGGAGCGTGATTTCGCCCGATGATCATGTTGATGGAGCAGGTTGGTAAGGGCGGTTTCGGCGGCCCTGAATGTTATTTGCGCCCTCTGGAAAGTTGGTCTATCCTCGGTCTCTCAGAAACTCTTTGAAATGTCCCTGTCATAACATGTTTACGACCTCCTTCTTAGGGAGGTGCAATTTTGATTTTTTTCCCTCGTTCTTGATGCAACTCGCAAAGGGTGTCCGATTTTCTGGTACTCGGATCTAACCTCATATTTTGTGTCCACTTCACCTTTGGTCCGAGCTTCTCCAAGTCGTAGACTATTTATGTAAGTGACACACAAAAGTTGTGAGAGGATAATAAAAAAGGCATACCTCTTTCATTCCAGTGAATCCCAGTCCTTCTTCATCGCGGGAGGAAGGGGGTGCAATGGCCGCTCTGACATATGGTTCATGTCGTTCCATGTTGGCTCGTGAAGCGTCAAGGTCCCTTTTGGTATCATTTCTTTGATCCTTTTTGGATTCGTACTGTACCGAGGTTAATCAATGAGTTGGTCCATTGAGGTCCTCCTCGTCTTCTCGGACCTCGGCACAATAAATGTTGTGTATTTAATCCCAAGTGGTTGGGGGATACTTCACCAGTCGACTCAATAGCTTTCTAGTCTCCCTCGAAGTCCCTGCTCAGCCCATTCTGGAAGGTTGCGACTGCCATCCCTTCTGACACGTTCAGCAGGGTCATCCTTACTCGATTGAAACGGGCGATGAAGTCCCTCAGTCCCTCTCTTGGATATTGCTTAATATCAAATATGTCGTTCACTCTTGCCTCGTCTTTCTTGGCCCCAACATGGGACGTTATGAACTTGTTGGTCATCTCTTAGTTGTGAATACCATGTCAACTCTCCTCCTGTGAGGGTTTCGCCGAATTTCTTTAACGAAATGGAGGATACTTGTTCTTTGGCGAGATCATTGCCTTTCACGACAATGACGTAGTGAGTCACATGATCCTCAGGGTCAGTTGTGCTATAATATATTTTTAGGTAGGGAGGCATTTTTAAGGTCTTCGGAATGGCATGCGGGGATGCATGGTCACTGTAGGGCTGCTCGACAAATCAGTCGGCGTCTCTCTTCGACAATAGTTTGGGGGCACCCGGTATTTTATTGACCCTTTCTCGCTGTTCTTTCATTTGATCTCGGAGTACCTTGTTCTCGTTCTCTGTTTCTTCCATCATTTTCAAAATAGTTGCAAGAGCGTTATCACCTGTATTATCAATGACGTTGCAAGTAATACCTGTTGTTAGAGGTGGCTTTGGTCATATTGTTCGTTCGCTTGTTGCACAGTGAAAATCCTTGCATTTTTCAAAGTCGCATCTTGGGCGGACTTGTTAAGGACGCCAGTTAGCGCGTCGGTTAGCCATGCTTCGAGGAACTCTTTTACAGCTAGGGGCATGTCTTCCCCCATAGATGTGGAGGCTCCCTTACCTAAAGATTTTTTTATGCTGCAGTGAGGAGGGGTGATCCATTTTGCCTAGGAGAGGCATTGGGCGTTGCGTCTTCATCCGCTGTTTCACAGCTCTCATTGATGACGTTCTTGAGGATGGTTTGGAGATCACTTATTATTCTCGTCCTTTCTCCTCCGTTACCTGCCATATTGGATTTGTGCATACAAAGAAATAAGATCTTGTTCTTGCTTATTTTTTTGTGTTAGCAATCCGTGTTAGTTATATATCTAGAAGAAACTAAAAATTTAACTAGAAAATCCCCACAAACGGCGCCAAATTGTTTGACCAAAAATATAACTTTCGGCTAAAACAATCGAGTTTATAATGAGTTAAACTTAGTTAAAAATAATATCTCTAGATATGGTTTTCAAAAACGTGAATAGCATTAGACAGATCTGGTAGTGGGTTGATTTCAACATACATTAATTTTTCTAAAAAGTGTGAGCAATAATGGAGGAAGAACTAACAATAAATAGCATTAGATGACATTTAGGTAAATAGGAGAAGTGGTTCACCCAATAAAGGATGAACTAGATGATTGTCCATCCTAACAATGATGGATGACAGACAAATCCTATAATATTTGAATTATTCTCGGATCTGATGGAAAAGTGTGGAATAATATGAACAAGAATCTTGATGAAAAGGTAGTATTTGTATCTTTATAAAAGAGAGAGAATCTATTCTCAAAAGTCTGTTCTTATCAAATGAATGTCACATGCCCTACATCAGTGCCTCTTTTTCTATACATATGAGCCATACCCCTAACGCGCTCTAATAATACAAGTGCAGAGAATAACCACTAGAATATTCTCTTTAATATCACATTTTGAAAACTGGCCGTTACAACTCTGCTAATGGTGATCGATCTCGCCCGTTGTTGACATCTCGACCACAAACCTCGCTGCTTCCTGGTCGAACTCGACTGGCCCATTCCTTAGTGCTATATTGCTCTAAATATTTTAGAGTAGATTTTGACCTATATAGATTCTACATTGTCAATAAAACATATACACAAGTTTTCGGCCTATACATAGATATAAAATAGGGGGAAGTGCACGGTTAGCCACTAATAACACATGTATTTACTTTTAAGCCACTATTTAAAATGTCTTTAGTCTTTAGCCACTGCTTAAATAAACTTTAACTGCCCGGACGAAAATACCATTTTGTTCATGTCCTTAACTTTTGAACTTAACTTCAGGACTACATGTCCTTAACTTTTGAACTTGGAACTCTAAGTTCAGGACTTCAGGACTACACGTCCTTAACTTTTGAACATAACTTCAGGACTTCATGACTACATGTCCTTAACTTTTGAACTTAACTTCAGGACTTTAGGACTACATGTCCTTAACTTTTGAACTTGGAACTCAAACTTCAGGACCAAGCGCCCTTAACTTTTGAACTTGTAAGTCAAAGTTAAGGACATATTGTCCTTAACTTTTGATCTTGTAACTGTAGGTTAAGGACTGCCTGTCCTTAACTTTTGAACTTGTTAGTCTAAGTTCAGGACCAAGTGTCCTTAACTTTTGAACTTGTAAGTCAAAGTTCAGGACCAAGTGTCCTTAACTTTTAAACTTGGAACTCAAAGTTAAGAACCAAGTGTCCTTAACTTTTGAACTTTTTTTTTCTTTAAAAATGTAAAATTTATCGCTATTGTAGTCCTTAACAAGGTACAATTTGTACAAACACTTGTAATCCCAAAAAAGTTGCAGGCAAGCTTATGGAAATTTCAGTAAACAGTCATGGAGACTAATAAGTATAAAAGTAGTTGGCGAGAACTTGAAAGGACTCGGCAATCAAGTTGCACCAGCATGCACTAAAGAGAGGATAAAAGCGATGCAGTCAGAGAGAAATATTTGGATGTCTCCATCGGAACCCCAGACGGCCCGTGAAAACATCACGACCAAAGACCACGACTCTGTTCTGAAAATAAATCTACCCTATTAAATGTAATGGAAGAAAGGGTAAAAATGTCTTCTCATATTAATTTTAATAAAGTAATGGCTATTTTTGTTCAACAATAGAATTGTTGGATAAAAAATAAATACCACTTTAAATAGTGGCTATCCCATGCCATTTCTACTATAAAATAGGGGGGTTGCTTATATATGAAAATAAGAAATTATTTATACGATTTATCTTGGTTTCATGTTTTCAAACAATATCTTGGTATATTTTACAATTTGTATACAATCAGGGGTTTACTGAAGTAACACAATAGTTGCACCTAGAATATCCCATACTTCTCTCCTTAATGAGATCTGCCATTGACGATCACTTTATAGTATCAAAAAAAGATAAATTCTACGACTCTAGTTCAATCTTCCTTCGAATTGCTTCAAATTTTGGATTTAGCTTTTCCAAGTCAATTTCAACTGAGTTTCGAAACACCCAACTGGTTACGACTCATAAGTTTCATAAATCTACCATTGATAATAACTACATATAACATCAAAAATCGATAAATTCAGCCACAATTTTCTACTATCGTAAAAGCATATTGTATTTGGCATTAATATACATAATTAACAAGCTACAAATTGCTATAATTCTCTCTAACAAATAATCTGCCATTAACGGCCATTGAAGTTTATCTCAAATTTTTAAACTGGAGTACAAATATATACATAAACATGCAAGCGTAAAAAAAAACCTCATATAATTTCAAAATATTGCAATGCAGATAAATTCAAAAGCAGCATACAAATCCTATCAAGATGGAACAAAAAATTATTGATACAACACAGAAGTAGATGCAAGGTATGTTCTTTACCGGTTAAAGTTTGTTGTCATGCTTCAAACAAACAACATCGTACAACTTTCATACAATTCATTATACAACTTTTATAAGAAATTTAATATATCTTTCAACATGAGTTCATCGCAGGTAAAGTCATGTTTTGCTTCATACAACATCACACAACTTTCATACAATTTGCGTACAACTTTATACATATTCTGTCATTGTATGTGTTTTATATGTATTTTGTATATTTTATTTTCTTCCTCTTCGAGATTTAATTTGAAATTTCAACCAAAACCAACTCTAATCTTCACTGAACTCCCTCAAAGTTGAGATATAAAGTCAAAGAATATTCTCGATCATTTTCAAGAACACACAATCCAACTGTTTCTCCCAAATGCACATGCAAGTATACGTGGTCAACAAGTAAATAGGATTGTGAGTTCAGATATCGTACGCACAGGGACTTGTTATCAACTATTTACTAAATTAAACAAAGGCAATTAATTTATTTAAATACTTTTCTAAAGATTATTAACTACAACTAATCTAGAGTCGAAAACTAAGAAATTAAAGAAAATAAGTCGGAAATATTAGAGACGAATTTAATGAGAGACGATATTCTATAGCTATGGGTTAGCTAACAATTCCGTTGAATTTTCCACTTAAATTGTCAAATTAATATCTAGTTTATTGGTTGTCAGGGTTAATATTACTCTTAACCTTTTCCTGGAATACTACTCGCCTATTCAAGTTAACCTAACGCCTATATTCCTATGGAATTAGGATTAACAAGAACGCATTAATAATTCCCATACCAAGTAAGGCGATTAGGTATATTCCTATGCTAACCGCAAATCCGTTCCCCCTTAATCAGGTTCAAGATCTCGCTTTACTCAATCTTATATGCAACCTAGAATTCCCTCTCCCAAGTTCAATCCTAAATTCGTAGATAGTATTCAATTGGTGATCAAGAAATCAAACAATTAAGTGCAAGATTGAATAAATAAACTAATATGATAAAATAATAAGAATAATTCAAACTTCAAACTACAACGTTCATGTAGCACCCAAAACTCTAGAACTAATAAACTATAAAGTTAAAGGAAGAGATAGGAAGAAAAACTGAGAATCATTTCTCCAGAGTGTTCTGTGCTTGTGCTTTCCTCTCAAAGTAACATCTCCCCTCTCAAAAATATGTTCTCCCCCTCCAAAATTGGTTTAGACTTTCTTTTATACGCGTTGGGGGGGGGGGTCTTGGGCCAAAATACCCTTGTCCCGGGCAAAGTAGGAGAGATTTCACATCATCAGCGCTCAGGGTAGCGTGGGGCGCTATCCCTTGCATTGGGATTTTTGAGGTTCTGGAAACTGGGCCACAGGTAGCGTCCCATGTTTCCTTTGGCGCTACAAATGGCCCTTTTCAATTTTTTCTCCTTTTTGGCTCTAATCGCGCGCCTTTCACCCCATATTGCCTCCGGATGATTCCTACATATAAAACACGACAAATTAGCATAAATCAATACATTTCACATATGAAATCTACGAAACACGAGTAAAATTTGAGGCGATATACATATAAATATATATACTTTAAGCTAAATATCAACATCTCATACTTAGACTCTCGTCCTCGAGCAATGGGACTATCAACTACACCCCAACAACGTACACATCTCAATTAGAGAGGAGCACTTCAATTTTTAACCATACATTCTGCCCTTGACTATGATCGATATTGGCAATCAAGCATGAACATACAAATTTCACATTCTTCCCATTTCAAACATGCCCAAGTATAACATTTCAATTCAAACAACCTATCCGTCACCACCCTACCTCAAGAGTCGGCTCGTTACTGCTAAGCACCCTCAACTCGCACACTCACCCAACAAGAGATGTGTACAACATTACCGATCCTTCATGAAATCATGTACCTTCACCAACAAACAAAAGAGTGAATATATAATAGTCCACACATTCAAGTATGCCTTTGAAGATAATTTAAGGACATCACACAATTGAACAAAATTCGCTCAGTCTCATAAAGGATTCATGTACATCCCGTGGTCATACCATAATCTCTACTAATCTAAGCTAGCCAAATCTATGATCAATTAGGACTTTAAGGTTGTAATGTAGGCTAAGGAATGGGTAGGATACACTTAGGAAGAGTGACTAACCATCCTAAGCACTTTAATACACTACACTCACAAATCGAGCACATATTCTTCTCAACCAATTCGCTTGCCACAAATCGTATACAACATAGCCCTTTTTTCCAATTAAGTACTTTTATATTTTTACTAGCACGAGTTAGTAAGATTGGGAGGTGCGTGTTTTTATACATTATTTGAACTATTCTTTTTCTCTTTTCTTTACTACACACCCTCCATACATTAAGGTTCATCGACTAATGCCCTTTTTTCACAGCTTTAGTGCACCTTAAGGGCCATTCCATGGTTCCACTCGAAATCTACTCCCCAATCTCTCACCTTACTTATTTTAGAGATTAAGTGCCTTAGGAGGTAAAGGTAACAATCACAAATAAAGAACAAAATAGGGGTACGACTTGTAATGTGGGTGCCAAAGAAAAGACTTATAGGCTCAAAGGGGTTAGCAACAAAAAATTTATTTTAAAGTGGCAAGCACATCTATGATCAAGCAAGAAATGCCTACGTCATCTCCTAGACTAGGACAACTTAATGATTTCTCTTCGATTAACACCCCTGGCAAGTTCTAGACTACGCAGGATAGAGCAGAAGATCACAAATCCTAAGACACACATTGCACATGACTCAATCAAGACAGTTTTGTTCAACTCTCAAGTCAAGCAAGCGCATATAGTTGAGAAATTTTAAGCAATATTTCACTATGTAGATTACAAGTCAAACAACCGAGAAAGGCGTAACAGAGGAGGCTATTTATTTTACTCAAGCATCACAATTCGAATCAAATGTACAGGAAGACAGAGCGCATGCCATAGCCTAATGTTCCAGCACCAAATACGTCAATAGGTACATCAGAACAACTCAGCTTCTTCCTATCCTACTCAAAAAAAAATTACTACGCGGTTCAAACTACATCCCATGGAAAAGAACTTATGCACAAAGAATAACCAAGGGGGATTATTATTAAAATAAAACTAACTTGAAGCAATATATATATATATATATATATATATATATATATATATATTGGACCTTAAACCCGCAAGAAAATTATCCAAAAGATCTAGCGTTGGGAAAAGTCCAAAATTTTATGAATTTTTATTCTTTTTTTTCATTTTTTTAAATTTTTCTTTAGAAAAATCACTATACTAAGAAAGTGTAACGACCCGGCCGGTTGTTTCGTGAGATTTACTCTGTTTCCCCTATTTCTGCATTTGTTATATATCGCTATCCTATTTTTGATGTGTTGGATCAGTTGGTTTGGGTCCGGAGTGGTTATGGTGAGAGTTTAGGCATTTAGCCTTTTAAAGTAGCTTAATAGTTGAGAAAGTCAATTGAGAGTTGACTTATTGGTAAACGACCTCGGAATGCGGATTTTATGGCTCGGATAGCTTCGTTAGGTGATTTGGGACTTAGGAGTGTGTTCAGAATATTTTTGTGATGTCCGGTGTAGAATTAGGCTTGAATTGGCGAAAGTTAGTTTTTGGCGATCTCCGGTCGGCAGTGAAAAATAGGCTATCGAGGTCGGAATGGAATTCCGGAAGTTGGAACAGGTTCATAATGTTATTTTGGATATGTTTGCAAAATGTCAGGTCAATCGAAGGTGTTTTGGTTTGTTTCGCCGTAGTTGGCGAAATTTGGAATTTTCAAAGTTCATAGGCTTGAATTTGATGTAAATTTGGTGTTTTCGTGTTGTTTTTGGTATTTCGAAGGCTTGACTAAGTAGGAATAATGCCAGGGGGTGTGTTGGTATGTTTTGTTGGGGCCCCGAGGGGCTCGGGATTGGTTTCGGATGGTTGACGGGAAGTTTGGAGTGACTTTGGTAAATTTGTTGTTGCTAGGAGGAGTCCTTTGAAGGCGAATTAGAGAGGAAACTTCAAGATTCTTCAGCAAAGGTAAGTTCTTTGGTTGCTAACATTGTTCCTATGCTATTTTGTTCGGATTAGGCTTGAAAATTTAAGGATTTGAGTAGGAAAAGGTTGGGAAGAAGGGGGTGGAGAATTGGAAATTCTTTTGAGGTTTTGGGTGGTCAATTGTGACCCGATTTTGATGATTTTGGTATGAGAAGAATCGTGGGAGGGCGAGGTTTCTAGTGTTCTAAAAATTATCGAGTTCTGAGATGTGGGCTCGGGGCTCGGTTTGGCCGAATTTCGAGATTCTTGTTTAATTTGATAATTTTCGATTGGGTTGAGTTCCTTTGTTATATATTGATGATGTTAAACTGGTTTTGGCTAGATTCGGAGCAATCAGGAGCCAATTTAATGGGCAAGTGCATTGCGGACTAGTATCGCGACCCGGTAAAGGTAAGTAATGGCTATAAATCTTGTCTTGAGGGTATGAAACCCCGGACATATTTCTTACTGTTTTTAGAATGGCGCACATGTCGGATGATGATTATGTGGCGCGTACTGACTTTTGGATTGGATTAGGTCCTCTCCGCGGCAACTAATGAGTTGCATATTTACTCAAACCTTATGTTAAATTATGTTCTAAAGAATTGTGTAATATTTGGGTTGTAAGCCATGTTTAGGGCCTAGTGCCGATCTGTTTTAACCCTTTAGGGGCTATTTTTCTGATATTCTCACTACTTTGAAATTATGATTTTACACTCAGTCTTTCTTGTGAAATTGTTGACACTCCTATTTGATGATATTACGATTTCTTGAAATGAAATACTAATTGGGTCGAGAACTCTGTTTTATTTATGGCCCGAGTGGAATGTTGAGAGTGTCTGATTGAGTGCGTACGAGAGTCAATGTTGTGAGGATATTTATGATATGAGACAGGCCGAGAGCCTGAGAGTGATTGATGCCATGATTTGGCTGTTTATTTAGCGCTTGGGCTGAAGGAGCCCCTCTGAAGTCGGAGTCTTACACACCCTCAGTGAGCGCAGGTACCTACTGAGTGCGAGTGCCGAGTGTCGAGTGTCGAGGGCCGAGTGACGAGTGATTGGGAGGTATGAGTGATGTGAGGTGCTGAGTGACTGATTATGAGTGACTGTGAGGCATGCCCGAGGGGCTGGTTATGATACATGTTTTTTCCCGAGGGGCTACTAATGATTTTACTACTTTCACTCTGAGCTTATGGAATATATTTTGCCCGAGGGGCCTCTACATGATTCATTTCATTTCTATACTAGACCTTTCGGTTGAAGTTGTTGAAAAATATATATTTTTAAAAGTTTTTTCGGAAGTTGATTTTTTTAAGGCATGATGATTTCATACATCTATGTTATACTATTTGAAAGTAAGGTTGTGCCTCTTATGGTTTCATGACATTGATTTTATGTGTTCTTGCTGCTCAGACCTGATTTATTTTCATTACTACTGAGTTGGTGTACTCGCATTACTCCCTGCACCTTTGTGTGCAGATTCAGGAGCAGACATCGAGCATTAGCCTTTATTCTGCAGCGGAGCCAGATTTGCGGGATATAGAGGTAGCTGTTCAGCGTCCGCAACATCTCTGTTTTTCCCTCCCTGTTGTATCTTCATTTCATTCGGAGGTTTTGTATTTTGACAGTGTATTATGACTTATTCTTCTAGATGCTCATGACACGTTGGCTCCGGATTTTGGAGATGGCAGTATTGTATTATGATAGCCTACTTTATTCAGTAGTTTCTGTATATTTATGAAATGCTCAGATTTTGGAAATGGGATTTTAAAAGAATTTATGAACATGTGATATGTTGGCTAGCCTAGTTCCACGATAGGTGCCATCACGGCCGGTTTAGGATTTGGGGTCGTGACAGCTTGGTATCAAAGCCCTAGGTTACATAAGACTCAACGGTCATGAGCAGGTTTAGTAGAGTCTTGTGGATCGGTACGGAGACGTATGTACTTATATCGAGAGGCTGCCGAACTTTTAGGAAACATTTCTATCTTTCTTGAACTCTTTCTTGCTGATCTATTGATTCATGAAATCTGAACTTACATTGTCTCATTCTCTCACAGATGGCGAGGACACGCCGCACCGATCAGAGTGACCAGTCTCCGGCTAGACCAGCGAGAGGTCGAGGTCGTGGTAGAGGTAGGGGGCCAGCCCGTGCAGCAGCTGGGGAAGTACCTCAGGATCCCCCTATCGATTATGATTAGGCTCCCGTCGATGGTGTCCCAGCAGAACAGGCTCAGGCACCAGCAGTGCCTATGGTTATTCTGGTTCTTCAGGAGACCCTGTCTTAGATATTGACAGTATGCACCAGTTTGGCTCAGGCCGTTTCCATGTCTTCTACTGCCACTACAACTCAGGTCGGGGGAGGATCAGACTCTAGTTGCCCGGGCACCTGAGCAGGATGCACAGGGTATTCAGGCACCGGGAGCAACCCCAACTCATCCAGTTGCTCCAGTTCAGGATTATGTGGTCCCTGCTATGCCTGAGGACGAGCAGCGCAAGTTGGAGAGGTTCAGCAGACTTCAGCCTCTGACTTTCAGCGGTACAGAGGGCGAGGAGGCCTAGGGATTTCTAGATAGGTGCCAGAGGATACTGCGTACCGCGGGTATTTTGGAGACCAGTGGGGTCTCATTTGCTACATTTCAGTTTGCGGGTGCTGCCTTTACATGGTGGGAGTCGCTCGATAGGTGTAGACCGGTTGGTTCAGCACCTCTTACCTAGCGGCAGTTCTCCATGATATTTTTGGAGAAGTATGTTCCTCAGTCCCACAGAGAGGAGCAGCGCAGGCAGTTTGAGCATCTGCGCCAGGGAGAGTTATCAGTTACTCAGTACGATATGAGGTTCTCCGAGTTGGCTAGGTATGCTTCTGAGATTGTCCCTACTGATAGGGAGAGGGTGAGGAAGTTTGTGGATGGTCTTTCGTATCATCTTCGGTTTCTTATGACTCGGGAGAGAGTATCGGGTGCTTCATTCGAGCAGGTTGTTAACATAGCCCGAGATATTGAGTTTGTTCGCCTCCAGGAGCGGGAGGAGAGGGAGGCCAAGAGGCCTCGTAGTTCGGGAAGTTCTAGTGGTGCTCCCTTCAGGGGAAAGCTTCAGCAGGGTAGGGGTCGTTCATTCAGGCCTCCTCGGTCAGGCCGTCCAGCATATAGTGGTGCCTCCTCGGGGCAGGGTCCTCGTGGTTCTCAGACAGGTCGCACTTCATTTGGTGCCCTCCCAGCTCAGAGTGCAGCTCGAGCACCCCCAGTTCAGGGTTCTTCAATGCATGAGCCTTCCAGTGGCCGTTCAGGTGCTAGGGGTTTCTATCAGCCCCCGCCTCCAGTTATAGGGAGTTGCTTTGAGTGTGGAGAGTTCGGGCACATATGGAGGCAGTGTCCCCGCCATTCCGGTGGATCTTCTCAGCAGAGGGGCCAACCCTTGACTTCAGATCCAGTCACTTCACCACCCGCCCAGGCAGCTAGGGGTGGTGGTTAGTCAGCTAGAGGCCGCCCTAGAGGGGGAGGTCAGGCTCGTATATATGCATTTCCAGCCAGGCCGGATGCTATGGCCTCAGATGCCGTGATTGCAGGTATTGTCTCAGTCTGTTGCCGTGATGCCTTGGCTTTATTTGACCCTGGTTCCACATATTCCTATGTTTCTTCATATTTTGCTGGTTTTCTGGATATGCCCCATGAGTCTCTACTCACCTCTGTTCATGTGTCGAGTTCGGTGGGCGATACTATTGTTGTGGATCGTGTGTATCGATCGTGCATTATATCTATTGGGGGTTTGGAGACCCGATTGGACCTGCTGTTACTCAGCATGGTCGATTTAGACGTGATATTAGGCATGGATTGGTTATCTCCGTGGCATGTTATTCTTGATTGTCACGCTAAGATCGTGACCTTAGCTGTCGGGGTGTCCGAGGGTTGAGTGGAGAGGTTCTTCCGAGTATATGCCTAGCAGGGTGATTTCTTACCTGAAGGCTCAGTGCATGGTTGAGAAATGGTGTTTATATTATTTGGCCTTTGTGAGGGAACCCGCTATTGATTCAGTTCCTGTGGTCCGTGACTTTCTGGATGTGCTTCCTGCAGACCTACCAGGCATGCCACATGACAGGGATATTGATTTTGGTATTGACCTGGTGCTAGACGCTCAACCTATTTCTATTCCACCATATCGTATGGCACCAGCGGAGCTAAAGGAATTGAAGGAGCAACTTCAGGAGCTCCTAGATAAGGGGTTCATTCGGCCTAGTATGTCACCTTGGGGTGCACCGGTGTTGTTCGTAAAGAAGAGGGACGGGTCCATGCGTATGTATATTGACTATCGGCAGTTGAATAGGGTTACGGTGAAGAACCGGTATCCCTTGCCCCGCATTGATGATTTGTTTGACCAGCTTCAGGGAGCCAGAGTGTTTTCCAAGATTGATTTGAGATCTGGGTATCATCAGTTGAGGATTCGGGATTCTGATATTTCGAAGACTACTTTCAGGACCATATATGGTCATTATAAGTTCTTGGTTATGTCGTTTGGGCTGACCAATTCCCCAGCTGCATTCATGCAATTGATGAACAACGTGTTTCAGCCTTATCTTGATTCCTTTGTCATTGTGTTTATTGATGACATCCCGCTTTATTCTCGTAGCCAGGAAGAGCATGCTCAACATTTGAGAGTTGTGTTGCAGAGGTTGAGGGAGGAGAAGCTTTATGCGAAATTCTCCAAGTGTGAGTTTTGGTTTGGTTCGGTAGCTTTCTTGGGGCACGTGGTGTCCAATGAGGGGATTCAGGTTGATCCAAAGAAGATAGAGGCAGTGCAAAGGGTGCCCAAACTGTCCTCAGCTACAGAGATTAGGAGTTTCCTTGGTTTGGCAGGTTATTACCATCGCTTTGTGGAGGGATTCTCTTTGATTTCTTCGCCTTTGACCAGATTGACCCAGAAGGGTGCTCTATTCAGATGGTCTGATGAGTGTGAGGACAGCTTTCAGAAGCTCAAGTCAGCATTGACTACAGCTCCAGTACTAGTTGTGCCTGCTAGTTCGGGTTCTTACACAGTTTATTGTGAGGCGTCTAGAGTTGGATTGGGATCGGTATTGGTGCAGGACGGTAGGGTGATTGCCTACGCGTACAGACAGTTGAAGGTACACGAGAAGAATTATCCAGTGCACGATCTTGAGTTAGCTGCCATTGTTCATGCCTTGGAGATTTGGCGGCATTATTTGTATGGAGTGCAGTGTGAGATTTTCACTGATCATCGTAGTTTGCAGTATCTACTGAGGAAGAAGGACTTGAATTTGCGTCAGAGGAGATGGTTAGAGCTCTTCAAGGATTATGACCTCACTATCTTATATCATTCGGGGAAGGCCAATGTAGTGGCCGACGCCTTGAGTCGCAGAACAGAGAGTTTGGGGAGTTTGGCCTACCTTCCAGTAGCAGAGCGGCCATTAGCCCTTGATGTTCAGGCCTTAGCAGGTAAGTTGGTGAGATTTGATCTATCAGATCCCCTGCGGGTGTTGGCTTGTGTAGCCTCCAGGTCTTCTCTTTACGATCAGATTAGAGCACGCCAGTATGATGATCCACATTTTCTTGTTCTTCAGGACAGGGTCCGTCGCGGTGATGCCAGGGATGTGATTATTAGTGATGATAGGGTCATGAGAATGTAGGGCCGGATTTGCGAGCCAATGTAGATGAGCTTTGAGATTTGATTCTAGCAGAGGCTCATAGTTCACGGTATTTCATCCATCCAGGTGCCACGAAGATGTATTAGGATTTGAGGCAGCATTATTGGTGGAGAAGGATGAAGAAGGATATTGTTGAATTTGTGGCTCGGTGTCTCAACTATCAGCAGGTCAAGTACGAGCACCAGAGACCAGGTGGATTGCTTCAGAAGTTTGATATCCCATAGTGGAAGTGGGAGCGGATCACCATGGACTTCGTAGTTGGACTCCTGCGGACTTCGAGGAGGTTTAATGCTATATGGGTTATCGTGGATCGGCTGACCAAGTCCGCGCACTTCCTTCCTATTGGTACTACTTATTCTTCAGAGAGGTTAGCTGAGATTTACATCGGGGAGATTGTCAGATTGCATGGGGTTCCAGTTTCTATCATATCCGACAGAGGCAGTCAGTTCACATCTCAGTTTTGGAGAGCCGTGCAGAGAGAGTTGGGTACTCAGGAGTTGAGCACAGTGTTTCATCCTCAGACCGACGGGCAGTCAGTGCGTACCATTCAGATTTTGGAGGATATGTTGCGTGCTTGTGTGATTGACTTTGGTGGTTCATTGGATCATTTCTGCTGCTAGTGGAGTTTGCTTATAATAACAGCTATCAGTCGAGTATTCAGACGGCTCCGTATGAGGCTTTATATGGTAGGAGGTGCAGATCTCCGGTTGGTTGGTTTGAGCCGGGCGAGGCTAGGCTATTAGGCACAGACTTGGTTCAGGATGCTTTGAGTAAGGCAAAGTTGATTCAGAAGCGGCTTCGCACGGTGCAGTCTAGGCAGAAGAGTTATGCGGACCGGAAGATCTGAGATGTGTCTTTCATGGTTGGGGATAAGGTGTTGCTGAAGGTGTCACCCATGAAGGGTGTTATCAGATTCGGGAAGAGAGGGAAGCTGAGTCCTAGGTTCATTGGTCCATTTGAGGTGCTTCAGAGGATTGGGAAGGTGGCTTATGGGCTTGCTATGCCTCCCAGTTTATCGAGTATTCATCCAGTATTCCATGTTTCGATGCTCCGAAAGTATGTTGGTGACCCTTCCCATGTTTTGGACTTCAGCATGGTTCAGCTCGAGGGTGATATGTCATATGAGGTGGAGCCAGTGGCTATTTTGGGTCGACAGGTCAGGAAGCTGAGGTCTAAGGATATAGTTTCAGTGAAGGTTCAGTGGAGAGGGCAGCTGGTGGAGGATGCCACCTGGGAGACTGAGCGGGAGACGCGGGACAAATATCCTCACTTATTCGAGGCTCTAGGTATGTTTCTAGACTCGTTCGAGGATGAACATTTGTTTAAGAGGGGGAGGATGTAACGACCCGGCCGGTCGTTCCGTGAGATTTACCCCGTTTCCCCTATTTCTGCATTTGTCATATATCGCTATCCTGTTTTTGATGTGTTGGATCAGTTGGTTTGGGTCCGGAGTGGTTATGGTGAGAGTTTAGGCATTTAGCCTTTTAAAGTAGCCTAATAGTTGAAAAAGTCAACTGAGAGTTGACTTATTGGTAAACAAGCTCGGAATGCGGATTTTGTGGCTCGGATAGCTTCGTTAGGTGATTTGGGACTTAGGAGTGTGTTCAGAATATTTTTTTGATGTCCGGTGTAGAATTAGGCTTGAATTGGCGAAAGTTAGTTTTTGGCGATTTCCGGTCGGCAGTGGAAAATAGGCTATCGAGGTCAGAATGGAATTCCGGAAGTTGGAACAGGTTCGTAATGTCATTTTGGATATGTCTGCAAAATTTCATGTCAATCGGAGGTGTTTTGGTTGCGGCGTAGTTGGCAAAACTTGGAAGTTTCAAAGTTCATAGGCTTGAATTTGATGTAAACTTGGTGTTTTCGTGTTTTTTTTTGGTGCTTCGAAGGCTCGAATAAGTAGGAATAATGCTAGGGGGTGTGTTGGTATGTTTGGTTGGGGCCCCGAGGAGCTCGATATTGATTTCGGATGGTTGACAGGAAGTTTGGAGTGACTTTGGTAAATTTGTTGTTGCTGCGGAAAGGGAGCCGCAGGTGCGGTTCCGCAGAAGCGGACTGGGCTCTGCAGGTGCGAGATTTGGCTGAGTGGGGAGTGGTCTGCAGGTGCGAGGGATTTGTCGCACCTGCGAAGCCGCAGGTGCGGAGAAAAGGTCGCAGGCTCGGGATTGGCCCGTTAAGTGAAATTCCGCAGGTGCGCACCTGGGACCGCAGGTGCGGCTAAAATTCCGCATGAGCGGAAATGACTGGGCAGAAATAGTATAAAAGGACCCTCCGCGAGAAATTCTTATTTTTCATCAATTTGCATGCTGGAGGAGTCCTTTGAAGGCGAATTGGAGAGGGAAATTCAAGATTCTTCAGCAAAGGTAAGTTCTTTGGTTGATAACATCGTTCCTATGCTATTTTTTTCGGATTAGGATTGAAAATTTAAGGATTTGAGTAGGAAAACGTTGGGAAGAAGGGGGTGGAGAATTAGAAATTCTTTTGAGGTTTTGGGTGGTCAATTGTGACCCGATTTTGATGATTTTGGTTTGAGTAGAATCGTGGGAGGACGAGGTTTCTAGTGATGTAAAAATTATCGAGTTCCGAGACGTGGGCTCGGGTTTGGTGGAATTTCGAGATTTTTGTTTAATTTGATAATTTTTTATTGGGTTGAGTTCCTTTGTTATATTTTGATGATGTTAAACTAGTTTTGGCTAGATTCGGAGCAGTCGGGAGCCAATTTGAGGGGCAAGTGCATTGCAGACTAGTGTCGCGGCCCGGTAGAGGTAAGTAATGGCTATAAATCTTGTCCTGAGGGTATGAAACCCCGGACGTCGTATTTCTTACTGTTTTAGAATGGCGCACATGTCGGATGACGAGTATGTGGCGCGTACTGAAATTTGGATTGGACTAGGTCCTCTCCGCGACAACTAATGAGTTGCATATATACTCAAACCTTATGTTAAATTATGTTCTAAAGAATTGTGTAATATTTGGGCTGTAAGCCATGTTTGGGGCCTAGTGCCGATCTTTTTTAACCCTTGGGGGCTATTTTTCTGATATTCTCACTACTTTGAAATTATGATTTTACACTCACTCTTTCTTGTGAAATTGTTGACACTCCTATTTGATGATATTACGATTTCTTGTAATGAAATACTAATTGGGTCGAGAATCCCGTTTTATTTATGGCCCGAGTGGCATGTTGAGAGTGTCTAACTGAATGCGGCCGAGGGCCAATGTTGTGAGGATATTTATGATATGAGACAAGCCGAGAGCCTGAGAGTGATTGATGCCGTGATTTGGCTGTTTATTTAGAGCTTGGGCTGAAGGAGCCCCTCCAAAGTCGGAGTCTGTACACACCCCCAGTGAGCGCAGGTACCTACTGAGTGCGAGTGCCGAGTGTCGAGTGTCGAGGGCCGAGTGACGAGTGATTGGGAGGTATGAGTGACTGTGAGGTGCTGAGTGACTGATTATGAGTGACTGTGAGGCATGCCCGAGGGGCTGGTTATGATACATGTTTTGCCCGAGGGGCTATTGATGATTTTACTACTTTCACTCTGAGCTTATGGAATATGTTTTGCCCGAGGGGCCTCTACATGATTCATTTCATTTCTATACTAGACCTTTCGGTTGAAGTTGTTGAAAAATATATATTTTTAAAGGGTTTTTCGGAAGTTTATTTTTTTAAGGCATGACGATTTCATACATCTATGTTATACTATTTGAAAGTAAGGTTGTGCCTCTTGTAGTTTCAGACATTGATTTTATGTGTTCTTGCTGCTCAGACCTGATTTATTTTCATTACTACTGAGTTGGTGTACTCGCATTACTCCCTGCACCTTTGTGTGCAGATTCAGGAGCAGACATCGAGCATTAGCCTTTATTCTTCAGCGGAGCCAGATTTGCGGGATATAGAGGTAGCTGTCCAGCGTCCGCAGCATTTCTGTTTTTCCCTCCCTGCTGTATCTTCATTTCATTCGGAGGTTTTGTATTTTGACAGTATATTATTACTTATTCTTCTAGATGCTCATGACACGTTGGCTCCGGGTTTTGGGGATGGCAGTATTGTATTATGATGACCTACTTTATTCAGTAGTTTCTGTATATTTATGAAATGCTCAGATTTTGGAAATGGGATCTTAAAAGAATTTGTGAACATGTGATATGTTTGCTAGCCTAGTTCCATGATAGGCGTCATCACGGACGGTTTAGGATTTGGGGTCGTGACAGAAAGATTACTACAATTAAGCCAGGATAGCACAGAAAATCACCCAAACAATCTCCTCACCCCACACTTAAAATTGTGCAATGTACTCAATGCATACAATAAATAACAAGAGGGTAAAAGAGACTCCTTGGTAGGCCAAAGGCCGAAGTATTAGCAGCTCATGGGATACTCAGACTTCTCCCATGCATGATCTTTTGTGCGGGTACCTCACACTTAGTTTCAACCACCTTCTCGATTTCGCACACGCCTATTGGCTTTAACTCCATGTTGTTACTCCTATAAAACACAAAAATAACACACACAAAAACAACACAATAAGAAAAATAGTAGAATTGGGTTGCCTCCCAACAAGCGCCTTATTTATAGTCATGGCACGACACTACCACTTTTTCCTCCACTTTATGGATATAAATTGTGCCCCCAATTTCGCATCAACTTTTATGTCACGTTCTTGGGATATTGGTGTGAAAATAGAGAAATCAAGCAATAGATATCACATCTTGCACTTCTTGGACCTTAAGTGAGGTAAGTCATATTGTCTCCTTGGCATCACAAATTTCATAATATATGCACTTTGTTTGTCATCCATTGACTCCTCCATATGCTCGAATGGATTAATTCTCGTGTCACCAACCAAACACAATGTTGAAAAGTATTTAGAATGAGGTCCAATGCGCTCTAACTCTAGAATCGCTTCACTTTTGACATCCTAACTTTACCACACTTCCTTATCTTGGCATCATTCATAATATTTTGGTTAAAAAGTTGAAATTACTCTTTCCGCTCCACAAGTTGGCCAGTATCTACAAATATTGGTTGTAGGGAATCAAACGCTTCAACATTTTTATTCAATTGAGCCAGTTGAGCTTGTTCCTCAAGCCAAGATTGGCTCATGATATATGCTTCTTCAAAGTTATCTTCTAGTGGTAACTCGCTTTCTTCGTCGAGATGGGGTTCTTCTTGAAAATTGGTCATTAATTCTTCCATTCTAGCCTGCAGTCTTTTAATGCTAAGGCAGTCTTTTTACGAATTTCATCTTGTTGCTCGGCTACTTGCCTTACCAAGTCCATAATACGGGCAACACGTTCCTCATCCTCCACTTCATTGCTCCTATCAAACTCATAAACATTATTATAAACATCATAATAAGGACTCAGGGAAGGGTAAAAAGTATTAAGACAGTCATCCCAATGGCCACATTGACAACCACACACATTACAAATATTCCACGCAAAAGATTGGGATTCACAATTTTCCACAAGTGTGGTCCTCCACAATATGGACAGTGATCACCAAAATAAGTGTCGCGCCCCCCTTTTTCCATCTCTTTTTCGGATTGGTCAGGGTTTTCGACATTATTGGGACAACTCGTTTCCCTTTGGGAAAAGGGTATAATGAGTTCGAAGAGTCGCTACCTAACGAATTGATGTGCGTTAGGGCACCTATTAAGGGTCATTCATAACACTAAATGCATAACTAGAGATTGGTTAAGGGATTGAAATTACTTCAAGGGGAAGGTGTTAGGCACCCCTCAAAGTCCACAATTGTGGGTCCCGACCAAACAACTTTGTGAATTCATTCAAGCAGCAAGTAAACAGTCTAAGCACACATATGTAAACAAATAAAGATCTTAACAGATTAGCATTCCAAGCACACATGTGTAAACAAATAAAGGACTTAACATATTAGCTGTCTAAGCACACATATGTAAAGGATAAGGGAGGTCCAAAGTTTTTTATCCTATAGGATCACATCTGTACAATGCCCGGTAATCATTCCTGAATGAGGGACTACACGTCGCATTAGCGTACATGTCATCATATCCTTATCTACCCATTGTCCCACCCCTTAGTGGTTATTAATCGAGTTTTGTTTAACGAGCTCTAAGCGTGTTGTTACCCGCCCCTTCTTTGTGGTCCCGGAGGAGTTTAGGACCTCTAATATACTGGCAGTTCTAGACAATGCCCTATGGTTTTAAAAGGTAAAACTAGACAACAAGCAAGAACAAGTAGGACTAGCACATAAGTGACAAAAGTAGTTAAGAGGCTCAGATTCACCTCCACACATAATGCAAATAAATAGCACGTCTCTAAACACAGACAAAGGCAGCTTTTTATTAGAGAAAGGATCCTAAGACAGGGTATCTAAGTGAACATTAATATACAAAACATGAAACACTGTGTCATAATGCAATGGCAGGGTCCTAATCAGTTTGCCTACTGATTTTAAGACCTGCTGGACTTTAAGCAGTAAACACAATTAACACGCAATTTTCGGTTTATAGAGACCAATTACCTAAGGTTTGCCTAGGCGTGGGACTGTGCAATCACAATTACATGAGTTGTTTAAACATTTTAGAAGTTGTTTAACTGTCACGACCCCAAATCTAAATTGGCAATGATGGCGCTTATCGTGGTACTAGGCTAACCAAATTTACTGAAAATATCATAAGGTTCATATTTAATACATAAATTATCCTATGTTTCATAATAATTTCCACTTTTAAACATTTCAAAAAAATAAAAATGATCAGAACGTCTAAACACAGCCCTAACATCTGGAGTCAATCGTCATGAGCATCTAAGAAGTGATACAGTATAATAATAATTCTCTACTACAACAAGTCTGGGAAGTAAAGTAAAATGACAGAGTAGAAAGGAGAAAAAGTAGGCTGCGGACGCCGAGCAGCTACCTCGCAATCTCCGAACAATGCTCCAACTGGGGTAGCTCAACTATCGCTCTGCCCCGGTACCTGAATCTGCACACGAGGTGCAGGGAGTAACGTGAGTACGCCAACTCAGTAAGTACAACCATAACTAAAGACTTGAGTGCAGTGACGAGCATTTTTAAAGATCATGTAAAAACCAT
>ML339961.1:0-73736 GCA_005239505.1 Nicotiana paniculata
GGAGACATTTCCTCCTTTGAGACTTTCAAGTGAAAGGAATTGTTCCATGTTCCCAGTCATATGGTTTGAGCATCCACTATCCAAATACCAAATTTGGCTGCCTCCTCTCACTTGAACCTACAAAAGAATTAGGAGTTAGTTTTAAGAACCCAAACTAGTTTGGGTCCTTTTCTATGAGAGAATGGATGAATCAAATTTTTCCTGGCCCAATTTGGTAGCCAATTTTTCCCTTTTACAAACCTCTTATTTTTTCGACTGGCCTGCTCTTTTGTAATACACTCATATTTGTAGTGTCCAGTCTTACCACAATGGGTGTAGATTTTATTTTCAGGGAGAGTGAGATACTTGCTTTTGGGATCCCACTTGGGCAATTGACTTCCAAAGCCAATCCCTCTCCTGTTTCTACTATATTCTCTTGAAGACATATCATGGCGTCAGAGGATTTATTCCATTTACAGGTTCGATCTAATTCATGTTTGACTTTGCCAAGTTGTTCATTAAGAGTTCTCATTTGTTCGTCTTTGGCATACATCTTATCTTTTAATTTTCCTATGTTTTCTTCTAACATGATATGATAACGATCAACAAACTTTTTACTTGATCCTAGCTTTAGCTTTAAGTTTTCAGATTTTAGTTCTAGAATCTCAATTTCAAGAGGATGAACCTAGTTCAACAAGTCAGTGTTTTTCTTTTCAGATTCGCTGACTCTGATTTCCAAGTTTATGCATTTTGCTTTTAGCATTGCACATTCTTTAGATAGTTAATCCTTCTCTTTGGTTGTTTCCTCATAATCATCTATGAAATCAAGTACCAACTCAGAGTGTTTTTCCTTAGATAGGAACTTTACTTTATTTTTAAGATGAGAGATACTTACCTCTGGTTCTTCATGTGATTTCTTGTCAGATTCTCCAATTTCCATGAGCGCCTGATCTTCAGTCTCCCATCTTCTAATTCTTCATCTGAACTTTCCCCCTAAGCAGCAACCATAGCCTTTGTTGTGTTTGTCTTGGGTTGAACCTGTTCCTTCCTCCTATTCCTTCTTTCATATCTCTCCTTCTTCCATTCTACTTCCCACCGAGGGCAGTTTTTGATGAGATGATCAGTATTTCCACACTTGTAGCATCCCTCATTAACTGACCTTTCTGGTGCCTTTGCCTTGTTGAAGTTTCCTCCCCTAGAGATGCCCTTCTCCCTCATGAGAAAGTTTCTGAATTCTTTGGTTATCATGGCCATCTCATCCTCCTCCATATCAGCTCCCTCAGTTATCCTCAGTGCTAGACTTCTCTCCTTCTTTGGGAAATCCATCTTTATGGTTTGCCTTCTGAGTTCATTAGCCGTGAGGTTTCCAATCAACTCATCCAGTCTAAGGGTTGCCATATTTTTGGATTCCTGGATAGCAGTGATCTTGCTTTCCCAGGATATAGGCAGAACCCTTGTCAATATCTTCTCTACCTTGTCTTCTTCAAGTATGATTATTCCAAGAGACTTGAGTTCATTTGTCAAGGTTGTGAACCTTGTGTACATTTCCTGAATTGTCTCTTCTTCTTTCATAGTGAAGTTTTCATACTAAGAGTATAGTAGTGTACCTCTAGACCTTTTCACTTGAGTTATTCCTTCATGGGCTACTTGTAGAGTATCCCGGATTTCCTTGGCAGTGGTGCAGCCTTGTATTCTACTGTATTCATCTGGTCCTAATCCACACACTAGCCACTTCTTTGCTTTGGCATTCTTCTCCTATTTCTTCAAATCTTCAGCTGTGCAGTCAGCCCTAGTCTTAGGTACATCTACACTTTCAACAATTTTCTTCATTGTTGCAAGTTCCCCAAGTTCATAGTCCTCTCCAATACGGTGGTCCTTCATTCTATTCTTCCACCAAGAATAGTACCGGCCATTGAAGAGTGGTGGCCTTGAAGTTGATTGACCTTCCCAGTTCCCAGGTGGTGCACTCATCTTGATCTTTTCCAAGGTGTTAGCCTTTTCAAGGATAACGTGCTCTGATACCAATTGATGTTTTAGACTTCAATACCACACAAGAAGATATGTTACTTTGTGTGGTAACCAATTTTCGAGTGTTGTCTCAGTAGAAGAACTTGGTTCTTCTTGGTGTTCCAACTACTACTATTTCGGAATAATAAAAAGCAGTAAAGTAAAAATACAGAGATTTTTACGTGGAAAACACCTGACTCAAAAGGTGAAAAAACCACGACCTACTCTTCAGTAGGATTTTCTCAACTCTTCACTAAAAACTCTGAGCCAAACGGACTTACAAAATAAACTCTTTTGTAATCCTAAGGATTAACTCTAACCCTTTGTAGTAACTAGCCCCTAGCTAATTTCTACACAGCTCAAGTTAACTCTAACTTGATCAATANAATCAACTAGACTCAATAATCAATCTGATGAAACTGGTTCTTCTAGTTGAACTGTAGCCTTTGCATCACACAATGATTCTGCTAGAAAAAATAACTCTGGGAATTTTTCTTTGAAATTTGATTCACTTCAGCTTTGTGCTTCACAAATTTCAAAAGAAATATATCAAGTATTTATAGAGTTAGTCGTTGAGCTTGTCTTCCAATTCCAGTTCAACTCTACCTTGGAGAACAAGTTCTTATCAAACTCAACTTCCTTCCTTCATTTCTGTCCTTGATGAATTCGACTTCTATTCTTTCATCAATTTGCAACCTTTTCGCATTAGAAGATACTCTTCTTGTTCATTGATACTTCACAATCACATTCATCTCCTATGCATATAAGGTTTGTGTGCCAACTCGTCAGGTCAAGTATGTGTGCTCTGATGGACCTGGTTCAACTGGTCAGACATTTGTCAATCTTCAAAACTATGTAGTGACTTGGGTCAACACATATCGAGTATGATCCGAGATGTCACAATAACAGAAAGGAGAGATATCCATGATTGGTCGAAGTGAATCTCGGAGTGGATCAAATCAGAAATGGTTAATTAGCTAATCATGAGATTTTCTTCCGTAAATAGAGTTGTAGCAGTAAAATTCCTCTACTATATAAAGGGGAGTTGTAATCATTTGTAATCATCATTATTCACAAATATCAAAACATATAATTCTCTCTTTCTCGCTTACATTATCATTCATCGGCTTGTTTTATTTTCTAACTGTTCTTGCACCAATCAGTTTGAGAGTACTTCAACTCGAGGGCTGAGTTCTGTTTGAACACCAGTTTGCTTTACTTATAATTCAATTCTATCATTTATCTTCATATTTATCAATTGGTGTTGAGTGAAATCATATATCCTTAAAACCAAAATATAAGTTTAAATTATGATCCAATTTTAAGGGTAAATAGTTTGGCTCCCACCTTGGGGCTAAGGATGATAGTGATTGCTTAATACTGATTCCGATAACACATACTACTTTACGCTTGTTCTTGTAAGTATTTTTGTTTTGAGGATAAAATATGTCAAACTCACAAACAGCACCCACACATGGCGACAATGGCCTCGGATTTCATGGGGAAAATGACAATATAGCCTCCCCAGGGATCGAGGTACCTCAGGCTGACCTCGAGGGAGTACCAATTGCAAATCCTATCGATGTCAGTTCACATGTCGCCCTAAATGCAAATTTGGGTGTTGATCCCAAAGGTAGCGTACGTAGGGAAGGTCGATATGGTGCTTGAGGTATGCAGGGAAGAGGATATGGTGGATTCAGCCTCCAATTGATATTCGAAATGTTATAGGCTCAACAAGCTACTATAGCTCAATTACAAAATCAACATCGAATGCCGAGTGGGGTCGAACCAGAAGTCGTCCATGTGACCGAGCCGGTGTCGAAAAGGTCGAACGCCAATGAATCGGGGACTGACCCCGCCTTTATGAAGATGCTCGAGGAGCTCACTAAATGAATTGAATTGAGAGAAAAGAAAATCGAGGCAAATGATAGAAAGTAGGGACATACAACTCCCGGGTTGATCAAATATCGGGGGCACCACCTATTTTAAAAGGTATGGAATCGAAGAAGTTTGTGCAGAAGCCGTTCCCCCCAAGTCCGACTCCGAAGACCATTCCGAAGAAATTTCGCATGCTAGAAATAACCAAGTATAATGAGACCACCAATCCAAATGAGAATGTCACCTCTTATACATGCGCTATAAAAGGAAATGATTTAGAAGATGATGAGATCGAATCTGTTCTGCTGAAGAAATTTGGAGAAACTCTATTGAAGAGGGAAATGATGTGGTATCAAAACCTTCCACCTAATTCCATCGATTCCTTCGCCATGCTTGCGGACTCTTTTGTAAAGGCACATGTCGGAGCGATAAAGGTTGCGACTAGGAAGTCAGACCTCTTCAAGGTGAAACAAAAAGACAACGAGATGTTGAGGGAGTTCGTATCTCGATTCCAGATGGAACGAATGGAACTAATACCGGTCACAGACAATTGGTTTGTTCAAGCCTTTACACAAGGTTTGATCGAACGAAGTCAGGTGGCATCACGTCAACTGAAGCAAAATTTAATTGAATATCCGACGGTAACCTGGGCCGATGTACATAATCGGTACCAGTCAAAGATCAGGGTCGAGGACGATCAATTAGGGACCCCTTTCAGTTCAGTTTATCCGAATAGGCCTGTCGGCAGAAATCAAAGGGATATCGATAGAGAACCTCGGTCGAACAAAGACCGATATCAACCATACAATGCAGATCGTAGAAACCCCGAGCCAGGACGAAATCCAATCCTAAATGATCGGAGGAATGATCATACAGAGCTCTCGAGGGTTCATGAGTAAAAGTGGTTTCGATAAACATGTGGATCCCACATAGGCACCCCAATTATCGGAGTACAACTTCAGCATCGATGCATCGGGTATTGTGTTGGCTATTGGGAGAATCGAAGATACTAGATGGCCCAAACCCCTACTGACTGATCCATCCCAAAGAAATCCCAATCAAATATGCAAATACCATGGTACACATGGTCACGAAACCGAAGATTACAGACATCTAAGGGAGGAGGTAGCCGTCTATTCAATGAGGGTCACCTTCGAGAATTCTTGAGCGACCGAGCTAAAAATCATTTTAGAGATAGGGATGTGATAAGTAGGGATTTTTGCCTATTATTTGCTCTCTTTTACTTGTGTTTTGGGCCAAAAATATGTGAAGGTATTCCCGAAAACTAACTTAATATGCTTGCTTGCAGGGATTGTTCAAAATGAGCCAAATGAGCCATAATCAACTCATAAAGGAGTCAAAACTTGAACAAAAATAAGACTGGGCCAAGAGGTGTGGAACGCGGACCGTGACAGAAAAGTGCAGCCACGAAAGTATCAACGCAGACGTGGACATTATTTCGAGGTCCGCAAAATGAAGAATCAGAGAGATGGTTTTTGGGCACAAATATGAACGCGGACCGCGTCAGAAAGAGGTGGTCGTGAAAGTAGTTTAGCAGTCGCGATTGGAATTCCGCGGACCGCAGTTGCTTAGGTTTAGAGAGTGCATAATTCAAGCAAAAATGAGAAGGGCGGTCTGCGTCAAAATTATGCGGCCGCAGAAGTCTCTCACGAAGGCGCAGTGGAAATTATGCGGTCTGTGAAACAAAGTTCAACCCAGACCCAGATGTGAAAAAACACGGACCGCGATTAGAATTACGCAGCCGCGAAAGCAAGAGTGTGACCGCGGTCAGAATTACCTAGTTGCGAAACCTTGCAGGGTTATTTTTGTCCGAAAATTTTAGCCTAATATAAATATAACTTTTTTCAGTTTTAGGTTATGTTATATTTTTGCTGAGCACGTGAGACGGCTAAGTTTTCTCTTTTGGGAAATTTTGTACAAGATTTACCATATAACATTAGATTTTCATCTTTTAATTTAGTATTATGGATTTTATCTTCTCTTTATCTTTGATTTCTGCTATTTCTATGAGTAGCTAGACCCATAGCTAGGATTGTGACCCAACCCTAGTGTGGGTATTTAATGGGTATTGAATTTTAGGGTTTGAATGCTTATAGGTTAGTGATATTTAGCCTAGTTCTTGATAGAAGTGAAAGAATTCTTGGTTGCAAACACTGATTCATGCCTTTATGACTTGGTGTATGCGGCTAAAATCGGAGAGCCCAATTTCATGACCACTTCGATGAAAATAAAGGGTCGAAGGCCCGAGCTCGGCATCGAGGGGCACGTCGAGGATCCTCAACCTCGAGGCAGTACAAACCAAGGTTCAACATGAGAAGGCGGGAAATCTGCGAGAGGCACGTGGTTAGAGCTGACTAAGTACACAAGATAGTACATGCCCGTACCGTGGCATTAAATGGCTGTACCAGCCATCTTTCTTTACATTAAATAGTTGTACCAACTATATAACTATATCTCTTTGTAATGATTACACATGTACTATTCTGGGATACCCCTTCTTATATAAAGGGGACCCTTGTCACTTTGTAACACACATGATATTCAATACAAGAACAACAACATTCTCTGCTCTCTAACAAAAACATTCTCAATGATTGTCTCATTAAATTATTGCTTCTCATTTGTTGTGTTCTAGAGTAATTCTCTATTTATTGCTTATTATTGATCATAAAGAGGCCATCTTTGAGGCCTTCAATACTGTTGCATTTTCATCGATCGCCTTCTGTCAATCCCTCAAACTTGACCTCAAGACCTTATTTCGACCAAGCTCGAGACCTTATCTCATAACCGCTCGCTTTGCATAACTTTGTTATCCTTCGCTCTTGTCTCATTTTTCTTACCTCTCACTTAGAATATATTGCCTAAACAACTATATTAAAATAGATCATATATTTTTAGAACCACATAATCAAATATAATTGTAATTACCATTTTCAAGGTAAACAGTTTGGCACCCACTGTGGGGCTAAAAATAATAGTGATTGTTTTAGTGCTGGTTTTATAGAAACACAAGTTATTCTTCACAGTTTTTCTTTCATAAGAATCTTCACTTTTAGGTCAGAAAATGTCTAACTCAGTAAACGCACATGAAAACAACGGTCCTGAGGACCACTGAGAGAATTGCACAGCTGCTTTGGGTGCCAGTGTGCCACCAGAAAACCCTGAAGGGGCACCGGTGCAAATTCCTGTCGATAAAGGTTCACGCAACGCCCAACATGTCGATGTGAACTCTCATACAGGAGGACGCGTTCGTTAAGGAGACCAGCGTGAAGCACAAAGAGCCCTTGCTCAAAGGGAAAATGGAAGTTAGCCTTCATGTTATTTTTGAAAATTTGCAGGCACAACAAGTGGCTATTGCTCAATTACTAAGCCATCAGAGAACCCCAAGCACTGCACCACCAGAAACGGATCCCTGAATCGAACATGCACCGGAAATATCGAGCGATAATGGGTCGACAGCCGACCCCGCCATTATGAAAATGCTCGAAGACCTCGCTAAAAGGATTGAATCAGGCGAGAAGAAGATAGAGGCTAATGACAAGAAAGTGAAGGCCTACAACTCGAGGGTTGATGAAATCCCAGGGGCACCCCCGATCTTGAAGTGTGTAGACTCAAAGAAGTTTGTACAGAATCCATTTCCGTCAAATGCAGCTCCGATACCCATCCCGAATAAATTCAGAATGCCCGGTGTCCCGAAGTACAGCGGAATTTCGGACCCTAAGGAGCACATCACTGCTTACACTTGTGCCGTGAAAGGGAACGATCTGAAGGACGGAGAGATTGAATATGTTCTGTTGAAAAAATTTGGAGAAACACTATCCAAAGGGGCC
The DNA here is from genome assembly GCA_005239505.1 of Nicotiana paniculata. NCBI lineage: Eukaryota > Viridiplantae > Streptophyta > Magnoliopsida > Solanales > Solanaceae > Nicotiana > Nicotiana paniculata. Next base: position 7,716 of record ML339961.1, read on the forward strand.
ATGATGTGGTACCATAACCTGCCCCTGAACTCGATAGATTCATTTGCCATGATGGCAGACTCCTTTGTAAAAGCACATGTAGGAGCCATCAAGGTCGCTACAAGAAAATCTGACGTTTTCAAAATCAAGTAAAAGGAGAATGAAATGTTAAGGGAATTCGTGTCCCGCTTTCAACTAGAGCGAATGAAATTACCACCGGTCTCCGATGATTGGGCGGTGCAAGCCTTCACTCAGGGTTTGAATGAGCGAAGCTTAATAGCTTCGAAACAGCTGAATCAGAATTTAATCGAGTACCCCGCTGTAGTTTGGGCGGATGTGCACAACAGGTACCAATCGAAGATTAGGGTCGAGGACGACCAATTAGAAGCCCCCTCGGGCTCGGTGTATCCTAGCAGAGTCTTAGCAAAGGAATCGAGGCTCCCGAAAAGAGAGTCAAGGCCAAACAAAGAAAGGCATCAACCGTACGTAGAACATCAGAGAAACATCCCGATGCATAACATATCTCAAAATGACCAAAGGATGGACCGAGGACAGAATCCTCAGGGACTCGTGAGCACAACAGGATTTAACAGGCATGCAGGGCTGGTAGAGGTACCCCAGTTGTTTGAGTACAACTTCAACATCGATGTTTCGAACATTGTATCGTCCATTAGCAAGATCAGGGACTCCAGGTTGCCGACACCCGTGCTATCAGATCCTTCACAAAGGAACCCCAACTTGATATGAAAATTTCACGACACCCACGGGCGTAGGACTGAAGATTGCAGACAGCTTCGAGAAGAGGTGGCCCGACTAATCAGCAAAGGGTACCTTCGAGAGTTCCTCAGCGACCGAGCTAAAAATCAATTTCGGGAAAGAGAGAAAAATAAGAAAAAAGAAACGGAAGAACCACGACATGTCATCCACATGATTTTTGGTGGGGTCGATGTCCCTCAAGGACCCGTTTTTAAGTAAACAAAAGTATTTATCACCAGGGAAAAGCAAACTCGGAGCTACATACCTGAAGACGGCCTTTCGTTCAGCGAAGAGGACATCGAGACCTTGTATCAACCTCACAATTATGCACGTAATTTTTTTTTTTAATAATTTTCAAATTAAACGTGTGCTCGTGGATCCAGGTAGCTCGGCCAACATAATTTGGTCGAGGGTGGTAGAGCAACTCGGGTTGCTCGACCAAATCATACCCGCCTCTTGAGTCCTCAATGGATTCAACATGGCAAGCGAAATAACGAAAGGAGAAATCACCCTCCCGGTCAACATAGCCGGCACAATTCAGGATACCAAGTTTCATGTCATCGAAGGTGACATGAGGTACAACCCATTGCTTGAAAGGCCATGGATCCACAATATGAGGGCGGTACCGTCAACCCTTCACCAAATTATGAAGTTCCCTACGAAGGATGGAGTAAAAACACAACAAGAGAAATGTTTGCAATGCATGATGTGGCACCAACACCTTATACATCGAAGGAGCCAAAAAACAAGCAAAGATCCGAGTAACAATCACAAAATACACCCTCGTAGGAACAAACAAAGAACCGTGCCACATCCTCAGAACTGATAACCAAAGCATATCAAGGCTCGAGCGCCATCGCAGCTAAGGTACAACCCTATCCCTTTTTTCCTTTCACATTTTAAGCTAACCTATGTATAGGTGTTCAATTGAAAGGAGTCAAAGCACCCCTAGCTCGAATGTCGGATTTTATCCCAAATGGGTTTTACCGGCAAGGTTTTAAACGAGGCAACATCCATATGCTACCTGAGGCGAACTCACCAAGAATTCAAGGCTTCTCTTCGATCAACATCGAACTCTGAGGGGTATCCCCGCAGGAAATCACTTAAATATACCAAAGAGGGTCTCGACAGGAAAATGATGTATCAGACCAAACGGTCGAATGAACCATGTCCACATAGAATAATCGAACCCTCGATAGAAAAAACTTGTATACTTGTACCAAGTAATCAGAGAAGTACCTTCTCTCAAAACATTTTTGCACATCAAAAAAATTTTCCATTTTTACAAGAGACGGCCCCAGGGCTAAAAATTTAGCAAGCGTAGGGGAACTGTCCTCAACAGTCACTCCACCAAGTCGCCAAAAATTCGAAGCCGTAAGACCTCAGGGCTAGTAACTTTGAACGCACAAGCCCTCCACAAGGAAGCACCAATAGCATAAGCCCTCCTCGAGGAAACATTTAATTTCGACTCGGGAACTGCCCCAGACAGCCGGTTCATCAGGTTATCAAATTCGAAGTCGTCAGACCTTAGGGCAGGGAACTTTATGCTCGTAAGCCCTCCATGAGGCAACGTCAAAACTATAAGACCGTAAGAAAGGTTGTACCAACCTAAAGTATAAGATCCCAAAATATAAACCTCGTATCAAAGTCAAGGCTATATATCAAACTTGTAAGACCCAAAAGGCATACCCTCGATATATACGCCATGAATATCTCACTCGGGGACTAAAAGGCTACGGCCAAACACCAATGACCACCGTCATAAGGCTCCGGCCAAACTAACGCAACTCGGAGACATCCGACTGTTGCCATAAAATCACAGGCCTCCATCTACTTCAAAAAAACTTCGAAAAGAACCCGTTAAAAATTGTGCCAACCTAAAGCGTAAGAGCCCGAGTCGCCCGCTACATTAAAAGTTGTATCGACCTTACGCGTAACATCCCGAGTCACCAACTACAGGTCATACCGACACAAAGCGCCTCGGGGCTAATTTGAAAACCTGAGGGCCGTTGAGCTCGAGTCGAAACCCGACTCGAAGACTAAGATAGACACGATTAACTAAAGCGCCTCAGGGCCAAAAAATTGTAAGAGCCCGAGTCGCCAGCTACTGGTCATACCGACACAAAGCGCCTCAGGGCAAATTTGAAAACCTGAGGACCATTGAGCTCGAGTCAAACCTGAGTTGGAGACTAAGCCTGACACGGTTAACTAAAGTGCCTCAGGGCCAAAAGAGAGTAAGAGCCCGAGTCGCCCGCTACATTAAAAGTCGTATCGACCTTACGCGTAAGAGCCCTAGTCGCCAGCTATAGGTCACACCGACACAAAGCGCCTCAGGGCCAATTTTAAAACTTGAGGGCCGTTGAGCTCGAGTCGAGACCCGACTCGGGGACTAAGCCCGACACGGTTAACGAAAGCGCCTCAGGGCCAAAAAAGCGTAAGATCCCGAGTCGACATCTTAAAAGAGCCTCAGGTCCAATTTATAACCCAAATGTCTCATCTCAAAGTCCAACTCGTCGGGCTAACTACCAACAAGAAAATCAAATCAAAGAATATCTCATATATATATGTGTTTGTGTGTGTGTGTGTGTGTATTGCAAATACGTATTTACGACGCTCCCACAGAATTCTTATGCAAATAACAAAGCAGAAAATCTATTATACTCTCGGGACCAGCTCCCTAAAAGGCCCCTCGGACCGGCTCCTACGGTGGTCTTAAGGAATCAGCATCCGCTCAAGAAGAAAGGAAAAACTTGGCGTCAATCTCGTCCACCTTGTCCTGCTTTATCTCTTCCAAGAGGTCAAAGCCCCCAGCATGTATCTCCTCAAGGGTCTCCCTCCGAGACTTGCATCGGCATACTCATTGCTCCTCTTCTCTCTGTTGAAAGCTCCTCTCAGCTCAGCCCGTGCATCGACAACATCTTTCAAGTAAACTACCACCTTCTTGTCGGCCTTCACCCAAGCTACCTCAGCTTCGGATCGAGTATCCACGACCTCTGACTTTGTGTTTAGAAGGTCATCCTCGAGCTTGGAAACCCTGCTCTATTGAATTAAGCTCTCTTCCCGGGCATTTTGAAGTTGTATCTCGAGGGAAGCATCCTTGGCCAAAGCATTCCTTTGGGCCGCAACATGCACACCTACCTGAGCTTTCAACGCTTGGCATTCGGACCTAACTTGCCCGACCTCATCCCAAAGTCACTCCAACGCCTCTATTTTTTTTCCTGCAACTGAAGCACCAAAGCGTTAATTCCCAAAAGTGAGAAAGGATGCACATACCCTCCAAGATAAGGATTACCTGACACTCGAGTTTGCCTTCGCAAATCCGGCTCCGATGCATCTCCACTCGAAGATGTATCAAATTTCTTGTCTTCTCATTGCAAAGAAGCTTGAGAGATATGTCTTTACCCGAAGCTTCCCGCAATCGGGACTCATAGTGAAGCAGTTCGTCCTTGAGTTTGTCAAAGACCTGCAGAAGAAAAACTTTGGTTCAAGAAACAAAAATTCATAGCTGAAAAGCCAGCAAGGCCGACCGTAACTCACCTCGGAGAACAGCCGCTGGGCCTCCATTAAATTTGAACATACATCTACCGACTTGGCCCCATCGTCCCCAACCAAACTGCTCTCAATAGGGGTACGCTCACTCAAAACTTCAATTGGCCCGGGCGGCCCCTGGTCCTAAGCATCCATCGAAGTACCTTCGAGGCCAGAAGTAGACGGTGGTAGAGGACTCTTGATTTCTCTCTCTAGTGGAACCCCTTCTTCGAAATTAGGAGTCACAGGCGTGTCAGTACCGGCAACCTCAGAAGGGCCCCCGACACGGGCTGTAGATAAAGAATCATTGTCGCCAGGGGAACCGACGTCCGTGAAATGGACGACATATATAAAGCTCTCCTAAGCAACGACATCTCCTTTATGCCTCCGAGAAGGCCTCGCTCCATCAAGGATGTCCTCGTTTGCAGAGGATCTTTTTCGATTATTGTCCTCCCTCGGGCTTTCCCTATCCTCGAGGTGGCACGGCATCACCTCGGAGAACTCGCCAAGACCTGCGGCCTCATGGTTAGTACACACAAAAGGTAATATTCATCAAAAGGGATACCACTCGACTTATACCGTGGTGCTTCGCTTCCCATCTGCCCCTCAAGAGATCACGCCATTTGTGCTCGTCATATCTCGAGGAAGCCGCCAACTTCTGAGTCCAGTCTGCAAGATCAGGGACCTCCCCAAGCATCCAAGGGACTGCTGAAAAAGAGAAAAGGAAACACCCTTATAAGTTGATGAGAACAAAAGGCACTAAGGTGCGACGAGGTGATTACGTTTGAAGTTCCATTTTTCAGGAAAAAGCAGGAACTCCGCTGGGATGATGTCGACGGTCCTCACCGGAACGAATTGACTCATCCATCCCCCGTTCTGGTCCTCGTCATCACTGGAAATAAAAGGCCTCATGGACCAACATCGCAATGCAATCAGGCCTCAACAATGCTGAGGCCGATATAACCTAATGAGATGGATGAGGGGAAATCCAACTTAGCCTTTTCAGTGAAGTACCTCATCATCAACACTATCCACCAAAAGGATGGGTGAATCTGTGCCAAAGTAACTCGGTACCTTTTACAGAACTCGAGAATAAGTTGGTCGAGGGGGCCTAATGTACATGGATACGTGTACACGGTCAGGAATCCCTCTACGTAAGTCATAACGTTTTCTTCTCGAGAGGGTATTTGCAGCACCACATTTTCCCCCCAGCCGCAGTCTCTCCTCACGGCCTCGAGGTGGTGTTCTTCTATCGATAGAACAAACCTCGAGGCATGCTCTCGACGGCCCGGGGCGAACCTCGAGGCATGCTCTCAACGACTTGGGGTGTCGTAGGGTTTCTCTATTGCAAAATCTTTTTTCAAAGCAAACCGGTATGAGGTCAACTCGTCGTGCACCAGCGGTGTACCAACGACCGGGATAGGGGAAGAGGAAGAATTTCCCTCTTCTTGATGAGCATATTTGGGTGGGACAACCATGGTTACTCAAAGCAGAAGTAAAAAGGGGGGGAACCCGTTTTCGCAAAAATGGAAAAAGAACGAGAAAGTTGAAAGAAAAGCTGAGGTTTTTTTCAAATGTGCAAGAATTAGAATGAAGGAGAAGCAAGAATATTTATAGAACGAAAGATGGCTTACCAACTTCCTTAAAGGCCATTCAATTTCTGACAAGTCGTCATAGCATTTGGGGAAGTGTACCGATGGGGCCACTTCGATCACTTCACAGTCACATCACATAAATGATACCGTCTTAGAAGGTTCGAGGAATCAAAGTTCACAGGCCGACCTAACCTCGAGAAGATGCCCAATCTCGAGGAGGCCTCCTATTACAAGTGCGAGTTCCGAGGAAGCAAAGAATCAAAACATAAAAGTCATATTATGGGGAAAGGGTTACGGAACTACGTTTATGCAAAATATGACAAGATTGTTCTATTTCCAAAAATGTATTTACACAAGTGTATTTTTTAAAAGAGTTCCCCCGAGGGGTCCCATGTACAAAAAGAAGGAAAAAGCAAAAAAAAGGAAGAAAAACAACTCTATGCCTCTACCGCTGTCTTAGCCACCTTCAGAGCCTTCGTCCGATGTACCCGACATTGTCATTTTCTCCTCCTAGGTCTTGGCCTCTTCGATCTCGGCAGAGAGATCGACACCTTTTGCAATCACTTCCTCGAGGGCCTGCGTCTTGGCTTGTGCACGAGCATAGGCAACTGCCCGAGTCAGCTTCAGCTCGGCCTTCTCATATATCTCCCTCGCCCATTCATTTGCAGCAGCGGCATCCCTCTTGTACTAGGAGACATATTCACTAGCACCTCGAGAAGATCTTGGGCCGAGGATAACTTCCCTCGAAGAATCTCCCTCTCAAAAGCCGCAACATCATTTAGCCGAGCCAGCTCCATGACTTTGGCATCCTTGGCCGCAACCTCCTCTCGAAGCCGCTCCACCAAGACATCCTCCTGCATAATCTGAAAAGCGGAAAGCAAGTTAATCACCACCAAGTGTTATGACTAAAAGGTGAGAATGTGGGCACTAACATACCTGCTCGGAGAAATTGGCCCTTTCCCAAAGCGCTCATTCTAAGCTCATCCGAAGGTCGATCAGTTCCTCCTCTCTTCGAGCGCACAAAGCCTCGATCTCAACCGACCCGCCATAAGCTTCTCAAGCTCCTCACCACGATGAATCAGTTCATCTTGTAACTTGGAGAAGGCCTGGTCATATAGCTTCTTGACCTGCAACATGGAGAAAGGAAATCATAAAACAAAAATATCAGAGAATAAGTGTATTGTTCTCAAGAGTCACCTGCTTCTGAAGCCTCTCAGCTTCCTCGAGGGTAACTGGGGCATAGACATCGGTCCCCCCGTCCACCTCCTCAAAGTAGTCTCTGAATGCGTCATCCTCTCCATGAGAGGTATCTGGAACGGGGACACCTCTAACTTGAGCATCCCGTATCTCCCCTGGAGAGAATGACGGGCCTGAATGAAGTCCACCACCGATGTCGGCCTCCATCGAGGTTTCTTCGCGAACTTAAAAAGGTCCAGAAGCGAGCCCCCCAAGCTCTTTATCACGGACTGTGCCATGTCCGATAAGTGCATCGGGGACTGCGCCCAAACCCTCCTCGAGGGTTTCGTCTACAAACAGCGGGCCCGCATCGGCAGCCTCAAGCTCAGCAGGCGACCCCTCAACATCCCTCGAAGCCTCAGCGATTCGCTTTGCCCTTTATACCAAAGGGCAGGCATCGTCTCTCTCCTCCTCGGTCCGCAGGCTCTTAGCGGCCGTCGAAGACAAGACCGTAGCATCGGTCTTAGGCCTCGAGTCTTTGACCTCTTTTATTTTTGGGACCCCGCCGGGGCCTTTTTCTTCCTCTTCCTTTCTTTGGTGCCCTTCGGGGCCTCTTCCTCACCAGGTGGGGGCAGCCTCATCAACACGCCCTCACCAAGGCCTGCACAACTATATCATTTCAGAAAATCTCACAAAAAATGTGGAAACAATAGCAATGAGAACGTACCATGGTTCTTGTCCTGCCATCGTGTTTTGGCCAGCTCACGCCATACACGTTCATTGTATGGGAAAGTGGAGTCTAAGCATTTGGTCCACCTCAGGAGGTCCTGAACCGCATCGGGGAGCCAAACAGTGGCTGCACAATTAAAAGAAAATCATTCGAAAGAAAAAGGGGCAACGAGAGCATGCTAGACTCAAAGGAACTTACGCTTCATATTCCACTCCTCCGGGAATGGCATTCTGTCAGCATGGATGATGTCCGAGGTTCGAACTCGGATGAACCGGCTCATCCATCCCTGATCTCTATCTTCATTGATGCAGGCGAGGAATGCCTTGGTGGATCGGTGGTGTAATTTAATAAGCCCCCCACGGATGAGTCAAGGGCTGTATAATCTGATCAACTGGTCGAAGGTGAAGGTCATTCCCTCGACCATATTGGTAATATGGTGAAACATAAATACAATCCTCCAGAATGAAGGATAAATCTAGCCGAGTGTCACTCGGTATTGGTAGCAAAATAAAAAATCACCGGGTCAACTGGTGGAGAAGAAGGATCGACGAGGCCTAAGGTAAAGGTATATGTGTATACACTGAGAAAGCCAGCCTTGTGCATGACTATGCTTTCATCAGCTGTAGGGATCTCTACTAGGGCTGCCTCCCCCCAGTGGCAGTCGAGTTTCACCCTTTCGATATCCGATACTATACTTATGTATCGAGACATGGGCACGCATTGACCCGGTGCGGAAGGGGGTTTTTCTATTGTAAAATCAGAAATGGTGTCGAAAGGGCCATGGATGCATTGCTCAATTTTAGGAGGGGTCTTTGATTTTCCCTTGGACGGGCATTATGTAGAAGCAACCCTCTCCTTTTGAGGAATCATTTTTGAAGTCTTTGCCATGATAGCTATCGAGTTTTGAAGTGAGAAGATGGGAAAAACGTGAGCAGGTAGAAGATAAGAGGAGAGAACACTTGTTTAAAATCTGAAGGTTTGAATAAGAAGATGCTAAATTATGAAAGGCAAGCGATTTTGGTATTTATAGGGGCCTTCTGGGCAAGCTTGAAGCGGGAAAATTGAACCTGTGACGGTTCGTGGGCTTCTCCAGAATCGTGATTGACAGCGACCTCTGCACAGTTTTTTGTGTCACAATCATCCAATGCTCTGAAGGGGTTGACGCCATAGTAGGAGTGTCAAAGGGGAAAAAGGTCAAATCCATTTCTTATCTCTTCATTCTAAGAAATACGGGGACTATCTGTATGTGGCTAAAATCGGAGAGCCCGATTTCATGACCACTTCGATGAAAATAAAGGGTCGAAGGCCCGAGCTCGGCATCAAGGGGCACGTCGAGGATCCTCAACCTCGAGGTAGTACAAACCAAGGGTCAACATGAGAAAGTGGAAAATCCGCGAGAGGCACGTTGTTAGAGCTGACAAAGTACACAAGATAGTACACGCCTGTACCGTGGCATTAAATGGCTGTACCAACCATCTTTCTTTACATTAAATAGTTGTACCAGTTGTATCTCTTTGTAATGATTACACATGTACTATGTTGGGATACCCCTTCTTATATAAATGGGACCCTTGTCACTTTGTAACACACATGATATTCAATACAAGAACAACAACATTCTCTGCTCTCTAATAAAAACATTCTCAACGATTGTCTCATTAAATTATTGCTTCTCATTTGTTGTGTTCTAGAGTAATTCTCTATCTATTGCTTATTATTGATCATAAAGAGGCCATATTTAAGGCCTCCAATACTGTTGCATCTTCATCGACCACCCTCCGTCAAGCCCTCGAGCTCGACCTCGAGGCCCTATTTCGACCAAGCTCAAGACCCCATCTCATAACCGCTCGGTTTGCATAACTCTGTTATCCTTTTCTCTTGTCTCATTTTTCTTACCTCTCACTTATCATCTATTTCCTAAACAATTAGTATTAAAATAAATCACATATTTTTAGAACCACATAATCAAATTTAATTGTAATTACAATTTTCAAGGTAAACACTTGGTCTCTTCTTGAAAAAGAGGGACTAAGTCTAGGAAAACTAGGCTAACAAGAAATTGGGGTGAACTCAAGAAATTGATAGCCCCAATTAAAGGGTCAAACCTAGAGATAGTAATACCCGACTTGAGCTAGTAGCACTTGGATTGCACGAATACCCATTTGGACTTGAGAAATCCAAATTTCAAAAAATCACTCAAACTACCGAGAGGTATAGAGTGAGTACTTGGGCGTGATGGCTATATTACGACCCCAATCAAATCAAGCTTGACCTATATTCTTGCTACCCATTAGGTATCCACCTACGCAGAAGTCACTACCCTATTCCTTTTAAACACTTGAAAAACAACATCAAAAATATTGTACTTAGCTTTAATCTTTGCAAACAATAGAATAGAATTAAAAGTAGAATCAACACCAATATGTGTGGAAGTGCAATTAGGAATAAAACACGCATCTAGATTTAGATAGATACCTAATTCCAAATCAACTAACTCCCTGTGGAAATCGATCCCGAGCTTGTTGGGTAAAACTGCATCGACCGTCCTCGCTACTCAATAGTACTGCAGGTTCGGAACCGATCAATTTTTGGCGCCATTACCGGGGAGTTAGAGGTCTTAGATATCTATATAACTCTTTGTGTGTTGTTTTCCTTTCCTTCCATTTTTCTAATTTTGTGTGTCAATTGCTTTTAGGTACCAAATGGCTTTTAACGAGGCCCTCGGGCATATTCCTCAAGGGGAGGACGTAGAAGACAATGACGTGGATGAGGTTAATCTAGAACCTCAAGTACAAAGAAGAGGTTGCCCACCTCATGACAACATTCCAAACCCTCCCCCTGCTCCTCTAAGGGCAGCACACCGGGTGCTACCCAATGAAGGCTATGCAAGTGCAATTGTCCCGCCCCGGATTCGGGCGGGCAATTTTCAAATAACCAATGTCATGATTACTCTATTGGAACAATGGGGTTTCTTCACCGGAGCCGTCACGACCAGGAATTCATTAAAGGTCGTGATGGCGCCGGACAACACTATCAGGCAAGCCAACACCAAGAAGTCAATTAAATCTTCATTTTAATACTCTTGAAATCATTCCTTTTCATTACATTAAATAATAATTACGAATTTCCACTGAGTAAACAATAATGTCTTTAACATATTTAAATAATGAATAAATCCCAAGTTATCCCAGAACCCGATGTTACAAGTGCCTGAGCAATTTCTAGGAAACAAATGAAATACAATAACCGTCCGGAATACAAATAGGGTAGTAGGGAAAATACAACACAATACTCTGAAGGAGACTCTGCTGGCTGTGGGTCCTCTCGAGAGGTGCATCTCACCTAATTCTCCATATCAACCATGCCGCTACGTCAAGCTAGGACACTAGACGTACGTGTGCCTGTGCAACAAAATGCACAGTAAGTGTAGTATGAGTACAAAAATAACGTGTACCCAGTAAGTATCCCACCTAACGTCGAAGAGGTAGTGACGAGAGGCCGACTATGACACTTACTAGAGGTCAAATTAATATAATTTAATGTGACACTAAGCATAGATGTCATAATTAAATAACAAATAACAACAGGAAGGGACGACCTCTTTCATAATTGTCAGTTTTTGTCATTTCGGTTAACGACTTATATCCCAAGGCATTTAAGCAGTTCAAATCAAAGAAAGTACCAAGCAAATAGCATGCGCAATCATTTGCCGAGGTCGTACGGCCCGTCCTAACAAAATAATAAAATGTGCAATGACGGAGGGTCGAACGACGCTAACCATAGATGCATCTATTACCTTCCTCGTGAATCATATATGCGACGCGGCCAAATATAAATTACACACATTGAAACAATCAATCAAGAATTTACCAGAGAACATTCATCCAAGGAAAAAGTCAATCCTCTTTTCACGATTAAGAAAATGAAGTTTATCTTGTTTAGAAATTCATTTACTAATTTGATATGATTTAAGCAATTTAAATTGTCAGTAAGGTTACAAATATTTCAAGTATAGCATGCTTTTGGGTCCTAGGCTACCCGTGCTTAAGCACAATAGTAGCTACGCACGGACCCTCGTCACCTTGTGCATACGTAGCCACCAAAAATAGTAGCACATAATTAATTATTTCACCCATGGGGACAATTCTCTCTTCCAAGGTTAGAAAAGAGACCTACCTCGCTCCGAAATTAAATAATCGGCTTCCAATTCATTTCGACCACTCAAATCGATGCCCCAATGCTCCAAAAGGTGGGGGATAGCTTGCCTTGCCATTGATGATGAAATCCCCTCTTGAAACCTTCCAAGAATCCCCGAAGCCAAGAGAAAAATGAAAGAAAATGGCCAAATCCCGTCTTTAAAACAACTCACTCCCCAGCACTTGCCTTCTTCGCGAACGAGGCAATGCCCTCGCGTCTGCGAAGCACACCTTGCTTCAGCCCCAAATTCCTTCTTCGCATTCGCGGCTCGATGATCGCATTCGCGAAGGCCAGCTACCCAGACCCTTCGCGTTCGTGTTCCAGGCCTCGTGTTCGCTTAGGCTAATGAGCTCATGCCCAGATTCCCTCCTTCCTTCTACGTGTTTACGATAGAACACTCACGTTCCCATAGTCAACTCAACCAACCCCTTCGCGTTCGCGACCTCCACTTTGCGTTCGCGAAGGCCAAATCCAGCAGCCTCTAACTTTCCTCTTCGCGAACGCGGAACTCTCCTCGCGTTCGCGAAGAAGGACACCAGATACAGCAAATTACCCAAATTCGATTCGAAATACACCTGAGGCCCCTGGGACATCAGCCAATCACACAACCCACTCCCATGACATTACACAGACCTGCTCGAGGCCTCAAATCACATCAAACAACGTTGAAACCATGAACTGCACTCCAATTCAAGCTTAATGAACTTTAAAATTTCCAACTTCTACATTCGATGCCGAAACCTATCAAATCACGTCCGATTGACCTCAAATTTTTCACACAAGTCACATTCGACATTACAGACATACTTCAACTTCCGGAATCAGAATCTGACCCTGATATCAAAAAGTTTACTTCCGGTCAAACTTCTCAAAAACCTTCAAATTTCTAACTTTAGCCAAATGACTCCAAAATGACCTACGGACCTCCGAATTCACTTCCGATCACGCTCCCAATACCAGAAACACCATCCAGAGCTATTCTTACACTCGAAATCCCAAACGGACATCGATAACATTGAAATGTACTTCAATCCAACTTTATAAATTTCTTCCAAAATGCTAACTTCCACAATAGATGCTGAAACGCTCCCGAGTCATCCAAAACCCGATCCGGATATACGGACAAGTCTAAAATCATCATACAAACTTGCTGGAACCTTCAAATCCCGATTCCTAAGTCGTTTACTCAAAGATCCAATCTTAGTCAATTCTTCCAACTTAAAGCTTACGAAACGAGAATTCTCTTTATAAATCAACTCCAAAACTCCCAGAATTCAATTCCGACCATGTGTAAAAGTCATAATAACTAAAGTGAAGCTGCTCATGGTCTCAAATCGCCAAAGAACGCGTTAGAGAGCAAAATGACCGGTTGGTTCGTTACAGGAGCTCCCCATCAGAACGCATATAAGTATCTTAAAGGTTTTGTAGACACATGTTGGGGGAGCAAGCAAATGAATGTATCTGAGGACGCTTTGAGGTTGAGGCTTTTCCCATTTTCACTTAGAGGGAAGGTTGAGAAGTTCATTGCAAAGTTTTTCTCTCTAGGTCATAGAGCAACATTGGGGGATGAGATATTAGCCTTTAAACAAGAGCCAAATGAACCCTTACATGAAATCTAGGAACGATACCGTACAATGGTAAAAAAATGACCCAACAATTATATGACGGAAGCAATGATCCAGCAAACATTTAAAGGGGTATCAACACAATGAACCAATGTCTGCTGAATCAGCTCGCAGGGGGAAATTTCATGAAAGTGCCTTATGCCGATGCGTGTGACATATTAGATGATATAGAGGACACCTCCTCATCTTGGAAAAATCGGGCAAACGTTCATCAGGGTGACCCTAATGTCATCCACCTTCACAAGGAACTTCATGATCACAGACAAGCCATAGCAGAGTTGACAACTACTATGAACCAGTTAACAAAGGCTCAACTTCGGAAGGTTCAGGGGCCAAAGCAAGTAAACGCCATGGAAGGAGTGAATGTAATGGTCAACAAGAGAAGACAGTGTGGTCAACAAGTGCAAAGCAATCAAGAGCAAATTGAGCATCGTGGTAATGGCTACAATCAAGATGATTCTTATGATGATCAAAGTGAGGATGTTTTATATGCCAATAATTACCAAGGTCAACAGAGCAATGCTCCAAATCAACAGTGGAGATCATAGAGAAACAATCAAAATTGGGGCGACCAAGGCCAAGGGAATTGGAATAGTGGCAACAATAAGAATCCGAACAATTGGGGGAACAACAACCAAAATTGAGGTAATCAACAAGGCAATTGGGGAGGAAACAATAATAGCAATTGGAGTGGTAACAATAATAACAATTGGTGAGGCAATGGAAACCAAGGGGGTTGGAGCAACAATAACCAAGGCAATCGGGGGTCGGGCTTTCAAAGGCCCCCGATGTATCAACAACCCAACAATCCGCCTCCATATCCGTCACAAGGGCAAAGTTCTTCAAACAATGAAATGGGACGGATAGAAAGTATGTTCAAGCAAATGATGGAAAGAAATGCTGACTTCGATGCCCAAATAGCCTCCCATAATATTTCTATCTGCAACTTGGAAGTACAAATGGGTCAAATTTCTAAATAATTGAATACTCTCCCTAAGGGGGAACTACCAAGTGATACTGTAGTAAACCCGAAGGGTGGGAAAAATACGGGCCATGCTATGGCGGTGACCACAAGAAGCGGTAGAGGTGGTGTTGATAGTACCTCTAATCCAAAGAATATTGTGAGGGATGATGTATTGTTGCAAGATGAGGACGAGCCAAGAAATGATATGCAAGTAAATGATGAGAATGGGAATAATGAGGTAAGGATAGACATTGATGACAACGTGGAGGAGATACAAAATGATGTGAATCCGTCTAGGGAGCATGTGATAGACATATCGGAAATGGTAGTTCCCAAATCCAAGGCTCCCTTTCCAAGGCCTCCTCCACCATATCCTCAAAGGATCACAAAGCAGAACAATGAGAACCAATTCAAGAAATTCATTGATATGATAAAAATTGTGTCCATCAATGTGCCTTTGGTTGAAGCTCAAGAACAAATGCCAGGATATTCCAAGTTCATAAAGGACTTGGTAACAAAGAAGAGGTTAATGAATTGCAAGTCGATAAAAATGACACATCAAGTGAGTGTCATTGTGCATTCCATGGCTCCAAAGTTAGAAGATCCCGGTGCTTTACAATTTCATGCACTAGTGGTAGTGCCAATTTCGCCAAAGCCTTGTGTGATTTGGGAGCGAGCATTAATTTGATGCCATATTCTGTGTTCAAGAAATTGGGGATTGGGAAACCAAGACCAACTTCCATGAGGTTGCAAATGGCGTACCGGACAATGAAGAGGCCTTTGGGAATAACTGATGATGTGCTAGTTCGGGTCGACAAATTCATTCTTCCCGCAAACTTTGTGATTCTCGACTGCGAAGTTGACTATGAGGTGCCAATCATATTGGGGAGGCATTTCCTAGAAACAGTGAAGGCCTTGGTTGATGTGGAAGATGGGGAGCTCACTTTCTAGGTAGGCGATGAAAAAGTTTTATTCCACGTGTGCAAATCAATGAGGCAGCCTAATAGCAACGAAGTGTGCTCCTTTATGGATCTTGTGACTTAGGTGATTATTGATGACACGAGTGCTATGATTGATGTGGAAGACCCTTTGGAAGCTATGTTGTTGAATCAAGATGATGATGAGAAGGAAGGCTTGGTAGAATGTGCAAATACTTTGCAAGGAATGAGATCCTACTCATATGGGCCCCGTAAACTTTTCTTGGACCTTGAGAACTGGAAGACTCCACCAACAAAGACCTCAATCGAGGAGCCACCAACATTGGAGTTGAAGCCCTTGCCTTTGCACCTCAGATATGAGTTCTTAGGCCCTTGTTCCACATTACCTGTTATCCTTTCTTCCTGCTTGATAAACATGTAGGTAGATTCCACCCTTGCGGTGCTTCAAAGGAGGAAGAAGCAAATAGGTTGGAATGTAGCTAATATTCGGGTATAAGCCCCACCTTTTGCATGCACAAAATCATATTGGAAGAAGGTTCCAAACCCTCCATAGAACATCAAAGTATGTTGAATGAGGCCATGCAAGAGGTCGTCAAGAAAGAGATCATCAAGTGGCTAGATGCAGGGGTCGTGTACCCCATTTCTGATAGTTCAAGGACTTCGAAGGTACAATGTGTCCCAAATAAGGGGGCATGAGTGTGATCACGAATGATAGAAATGAATTGATACCCAAAAGAACTGTCACCGGTTGAAGGGTATGCATGGATTACAGAAAGCTGAACAAAGTGACCCGAAAAGACTATTTTCCTTTGCCCTTTCTTGATCAAATGTTGGATAGACATGCCGGACGTGTGTATTATTGCTTTTTGGATGGGTATTCGGGATATAATCAGATTCTCATTGCACCTGAATACCAATATAAAACCACCTTCACTTGTCCGTATGGCAAATTTGCATTCTCACGGATGTCGTTTGGTTTGTGTAATGTACCGGCTACTTTTCAGCGGTGTATGATGGAAATATTTACAGATATGGTGGAGTACTTCCTCGAGGTATTCATGGATGATTTCAGTGTTGTGGGGGACTCCTTTGAAGAATGCTTGGATAATCTTGAGAAAGTGTTAGCCCGATGTGAAGAGACCAACTTAGTGCTTAATTGGGAGAAGTACCACTTTATGGTTGAGGAGGGCATTGTTCTCGGTCATAACATCTCCAAGAACGGTATTGAAGTGGATAAAGCAAAAATTGAAGTGATATCAAACTCCCTCCTCCCACTTTTGTCAAGGTAGTGATGAGCTTTCTTGGTCATGCGGGGTTTTACCGAAGGTTCATCAAGGATTTCTCAAAAGTGGTGAACCCCTTGTGCAAGTTGTTGGAAAAAGATGCAAAGTTTGTGTTCAATATGAAAGCTTTTGAGCTTCTAAAGTATAGGTTGACTACCACTCCCATCATTATCGCACCCAATTGGAGCTTACCATTTGAGCTCATGTGCGATACTAGTGACGTTGCGGTAGGATTGGTTTTGGGGAAAGAAACAACAAGATATTTCACCCGGTTTATTATGCAAGCAAAACAATGAACGACGCCCAAGTCAACTATAAGTTGACCAAGAAAGAGTTATTAGCCATTGTCTTCACCATGGAAAAGTTCCTCCCGTACCTCATGGGTACCAAAGTGATTGTGCACATCAATCACACGACACTTTGTTACTTGATGACCAAAAAGGACTCTAAGGCTAGGTTGATGAGATGGTTTCTTCTTCTACAAGGGTTTGACCTTGAAATCATAGACTAAAAAAGGGAGTGAGAATCAAGTGGCGATCCACTTATCCCGCTTGGAAGAGGAGGGGAGGCCCCATGATGGCCTCGAGATTAATGATTTGTTTCCGGATGAACAACTCCTCTTCGTGTATTTGAATGGGATGCCTTGGTTCGCCGATGTGGCTAACTTTATTGTGACCGGCATTGTCCCGAGTGAGCTCTCTTCTAACCAAAGGAAGAAGCTCAAACAGGCCTGCTTGGATTATTATTGGGACGAGCCATATCTTTTCAAGATTTGCAATGATGGAGTTATCCGGAGATGTGTTCCAGAAGAAGAGCAATTAAGTATCCTTGAAGCTTGCCATTCCTCGCCCTATGGTGGTCATCATGGTGGGGCGAGAACTACTACAAAGTTCCTAAGTTGTGGATTCTATTGGCCTACCTTGTACAGAGATGCTAGCGAGCTTGTTAGGCGTTATGATGAGTGCCAAAGATCCGGTAAAATTTCCAAGAAGAATGAAATGACCCTCACCACCATTCTTGAGATTGATATTTTCGATGTGTGGGGCATCGATTTATGGGACCATTTGTGAGTTCATGTGGAAACACTTATATTCTGGTTGTTGTTGATTATTTTTCCAAATGGGTTGAAGCTGTGTCTTTGCCCAACAATGAGGCACGGAGTGTAGTGGCTTTCTTGAAGAAAAATATCTTCACAAGGTTCGGCACCCCAAGAGCCATCATTAGTGATGGGGTTCTCATTTTTGCAACAAAGCCTTTGACACTTTACTTTCCAAGTATGGTGTCAATCATAAGGTGTCAACTCCCTATCACCCCTAGGCAAGTGGACAAGTTGAGGTCTCCAACAGGCAGATAAAGAGCATATTATCCAAGACTGTCAATGCAAATCGGACTGATTGGTCAAGGAAACTTGACGATGCTTTGTGGGCCTATAGAACATCATACAAGAGTCCAATTGGTATGTCTCTGTACCGGTTGGTATTTGGGAAATCATGTCATCTTCCGGTTGAATTAGAGCACAAGGCCATGTGGGCTCTGAAGAAATTGAACCTTGAATAGGATGTAGCTGCCAATCTCTGGGTAGAGCAACTAAATGAACTTGATGAGTTCCGATTCTATGCTTATTTTAGCTCGTCCTTGTATAAGGACAAGATGAAGTACTTACATGACAAGTATATCCGGAACAAAGAATTCAAGAAAGGTGAATTGGTTCTTCTAATCAAATATCAGTTACAGATGTTTTCGGGAATGCTCAAGTCAAAGTGGAGTGGCTCGTTTGAAGTGGCGCATGTAACTCTGTTTGGTGCTCTAGATTTGAAAAACAAAAATGGTGAGATCTTTAGAGTCAATGGGCACCGAGTGAAGAATTATCTTGGAAAGATTGATGATAGTCATGTTGTGGCCTTGATCCATTTGAAGTGATGATGGTAACATGTGGCGTGCCGCGACATTAAATCAGGCGCTTCTTAGGAGGCAACCCATGTGTTTTTCTTTCTTTTGATTTTCTTCTTAGATTAGGCATTATTTTGGACTAACTGTTTGTGGAATTATGTAGAAAGTGATTGTGCAATGCAGGATATTGACAAGGAAGAAATGTGGCTAAGTGACAAACGTTCCCGGACCACACGTAAAATTTCGCAGTCCGCGTGAGCATTTCGCAGCCGCACATTTTTGTGCGCGGACCGTAGTTGAAATGAGCAAAAATGTCAACTCTCTGAAGTTGGACTGTCAAAAATCCTTCAAAATTCGCGGCCGCGTTCAAATTTTCACGGACAACGGTAATTTCGCGGCCGCGGCCAATATTTTGCAGACCGCGCCCAGGTGCTTGAAACAGATCTATATAAGGTAACAAAGTGCGGATCGCGACACAATTTCACATCCGCGCTCAGGTAAGGCGGTGGGTTCCACTGTTTCTAAGCATAAATAAGGATTCCTTAAATATTTTACACTTTTCGAACCCTAACGTTTCACCGCACAAAAAACATTGTTCATCTCT
Organism: Nicotiana paniculata; assembly: GCA_005239505.1. Classification (NCBI taxonomy): domain Eukaryota; kingdom Viridiplantae; phylum Streptophyta; class Magnoliopsida; order Solanales; family Solanaceae; genus Nicotiana; species Nicotiana paniculata. The sequence goes on from ML339961.1 coordinate 26,981, forward strand.
TCTTACTCTCAATTCCATCTCATTCACATCAAGAATTCATTTCCTACTAAACTTTTAAAACTGGTATGTTCAATTCCATGATTTGATTTTATATTTTTCTTTTCTTTTCTTTTCTCTTTGTTTTAATTTTTCTTTTTACTTAGGGTTAGATGCATGCCATAATCTCAAATTAATGCTTAATTGATGCTTAAATACATGTGGGTAGTGTTTACATGCCTAATGGGGGGATAGGGTTAATAACTTTTCATGGTTAATTGAACTAATTTTTGCACACTTAGTGAAAACCCTAGTTGTCAGTGTTCTTCAGTACCGATCTTATTTGAATTACGCGGCCGCTGTCCATTTTACGTGATCCGCGAAAGGGTATGCGACCGCGTTCATTTTTTCGCGGTCCGCGGTACCCTAGATTTTAGTTACTGAGTGATTTATAATAGTTCGCGTCCGCGATTACTTTTACGCGGTCCGCAGTTGTTCTTTTGCGGCCACGTACAAGTTTTCGCGGTCCGCGCCCTTAAACATCAGAGGGTCTATTAATTGCTTTCGTAGTCGCGTTCATTTTTTCGTGGTCCATGATTGGTCATTCGCGACCGCATCTAATTTCTTGCATTACGCGTTTGCCCAATATCAGAGGGTCAGTAGTTTGAACCTCACCTCTTCGCGGCTGCATTCACTTTTACGCGGTCCGCGATGGGCATTCCGCAACCGCTTCCACTTTTTCACTATTCGGATTCCGCGGTGCCCTGTTTTGAGAAGCGTTGTTGTTTATTTCATTTTACTGCTCTAAGGCATTATTGAACCCAATTGTAATTGTATTTCACTACTTCTGTGTTGCAGAAAATGGTGCGATCTCGTGGAGGAGTAGACAAATAAAAAAGGAGGGAAGAATCCTCCTGAGGCCGGGGCAAAGGAAAGCAGGTTTTACCCTTAGCAGCTCAAAGAATTATAAGCAAAAAGGCGACCTTCACTAGACATCCTGCCGAATGCTCAGACACAAGTGAATATCTCTCATCCCGGGAAATTTCTGAGGGGGAATCTACACAACCTCAACAAGAGGCCCAATCAAAACCTTTCCGCCTAGTCAATGAACCTACCTCCTCTTCTGGGTCGTCTGATGGCTCAGAGGGAGGTAGTGAGGCATCGGAGCCATCTTCCCTACCTGCTGCTACTCCAGCCTCAACAGTTGTTCCCATTAATGTAGATGATGATGACGAGGTCCCCGATGATGGGAGAGGGGGTGATACGAATGTGGGTGGTCTCGCTAGATCATGGAAGCCCGAGGTGTGGGCGGATAGATTTGTCAGCGAGAAAGCATATCTCAAATTTCGGGAATGGTAGCCCCAAAGGTCGCTCACCCTTGAACAATAGTTTATAGAAAGAGATCTCCTTCCTCACAATCCAAATGTCAAGAGACGGTTTGAGGAGAGAAAAGGGTGGAGGTACTTCACCAGCAAGATTTTGGATGCCAATGAGTACCTTGTCAAGGAGTTCTATGCAAATGTTGCCCACATCAAAAAGGGCACCACTGTGACAAAGGTACGGAACCTAAAGATCCGGTTTGATGGCAAAACTTTGACCACATATGCCAGTTTTGAGGATGTGGAAGCAGTACAATATTTGGAGAAGATGGCTCTAGATGAAGCAGCTCGTCCTTGGCTAGAGGAAGTAATAGCCATCCAGGGGACAACACCGGCCTAGCTCACATCTGGAGTCTCAATCGCCGGAAACACCCTCAGCTTTGAATCCAAAGAGTGGTCCACATTTGTATACAGTTGGCTTGATCCTTGCCAGCATTATAGTGTCATCCCACTCTCCCCAGGCGATAGTAATAGCTTCCATCATGGCAGGGTATCCCATCAATGTGGGGAACCTCATGTCCTACCATATATCCAAAGCAACCGGAAAAGAGAAAGGTCCTACCCCTACCCCAACTTCATCACTATGTATCTCGAGGACCAAGGGGTAGAGGGGAGGCACTATGATAAGAAGGTGAAGCCGAAGAAACCTTTCTCCTGGTATAGCCTCCAAGGATCGGACAACCCTAAAGCAAAGGGTAAATCCACTACCTCCACTGTCCAGTATGAAGAGCCAAGGGTAGTGGACACCAGGTCAGAGCCTTCCACAGCAGAGGGATCTTCAGTTGTCATGCCTCCTCCTTCATCCGGGTCGGCCATCACTGTGCCACTATTTGTGCCCTCATCTTCTACTTACCCTCATACTGCACTGCGAGTTTCTCAGAGCTTATCCAACATCAACAACTGGATGCAGGCAGCGACATCAAAGTTGTCTGTCTTATCCAGTGCAGTAGCATATAGTCATCCCAAATACCACTTCAGGTACCTCCATCAGTGGAGGATTCATTGAAGGAGCTTCTGGATAACCAAAAAAAGATCCTGAAAACTTTAGATGCTCATGGAAAGGTGATCAAGGATCTGGGAAAGCAGGTCAAGAAGATGAGAAAGACTCAGGCCTCAAAGGAGTCTGTGGAGAAGCTGAAGAGGGAGGTAGAGAAGTTCACTTCTGCTGGAGATATCCCACTGGATTTTCTTATGGAGGAGACTGCCCCAGCAACACAGGCAACAGAGCGTGAGGCATCAGATGCAACAGTTGTCCAGTCTGAGGAGTCGGTTGCTGCTTCACATATTGCTGAGGAGATGATCCATATGCTCTACAACCCCGTGGTCCCCTAGTCTGAGGATGTGGAGATCCAATTTGAGGACCCAGAGGGAGATTAGGATCCTATGCAGTTCGAGGACCCCATTCATGTGCCTGAACCCATGCAGACATAGACCACATAGGGAGTTTTATTTACTCTCTAACCCTTCCCTGTTCTTATTTTGATATTAGCATTAAGGACAATGCTATCTTTTATTTGGGGGGTGGGGGGTGGCCATTTTGATTTGACTATGATTTGATGACATTGGTATGTAATAACTATGATACTATTTTTCTTTATATTTATTTATTATTATTTTTACTTTCATTATTTTTCACTTTTGGTATGGATATAGCTTTACCATTCGATGTATATACTCATTTTCATTATGTATATATTCGTTTCACTCCATTATTGTACATATTCATTTTACTTTCAGTAGTTTACTCATAACTTCTTTCGTATTTTTCCTTAATAGCTTAGCTTCTTATTTCCTTTAGTAGCTTCTTTTTGAGTTTTTAGCTTCTTTTTACATTTTTTGCGTGATCAATAAGCCTTTGGTTTTTTTAATGCCACGGTTCTTAGCAAAGGTGGATGTTGTGTGAACCGGGGGGCTCTTCTCAACGATGGATGGCATGACAACCTTCTTAAGGGATTGAGTCCGTTTTCTTTTGGCTTTGATATGTAGTAGTAATGAATAAAAGTGTCCCAAGTAGGCTTCACTTGGCACTAACATATTTACCTTCGACCTCATGGTTAAAGACAAGTTGATTGACAAAGAATAACTCTAGTTGTGACCTTGATACTATTGAGTTGACTAAAATAATCATCGAGTGGTTTCCTTTAGCCATTTGTGATTTTCATTCTTAGCCAGGGTTGTTGTGGGACCTCGACTCTTACTCTTTAACAATCCATTAGCTTGAGAGGTGAGGCATTGAATTGCAAGTCCAAGTCTCGTGCCAATAAGTCTAGAACTTGCCTCGAATGTATGTCTAGGCGAAATTCTAAGTGTAGCTCGACTTGAAAAATGATTGTAGGCTCTCCTTGGTCCAATTTGAAATTTGAAAGCTTCCATAGCCTACCAATATGATATCCCTAGTCAACCCCTTTGATCCTAAGACTTTTTCATTCAATAGCCACATTACAAGCCTTTATCCGTTTTATAATAACTCTCTCTTGGCACCCAATCTTTCCTTAGCATTCATGATGAACAATTGGCAAAAACATAAGTTTGGGGGAGAGACAAAAAATTTCAAAGTGATAAAAGGTTCAAAGAAGAAAAAGAATTGAAGAAAAGGAAAGGCAAAGAAAAGGAAGAAAACTCAAAAAGACATATGTCAAAAAGAAAGTGAAGGATGAAAGGATTCAGAAAACGCAATGATGAAAGACATGGAATGATGAGAAAAGGATAAAATGATTGTCATGAATAATAAAGAGTGACAGTGTGTCTCTCTAGTTCCCCTAAGGAAGAAGAAAATGACTCAAAAAAAGTCAAGAAAGTATGAGCCGAATTGAGAAAATGGAGTGCTTAAGGAAAGATGAAACCATCATAGTTCATTATGTCCTACCTTGATCCAAAAGTCTTAATTATATCCCCGCTAAAAAACCTATATGATTTTAAGTAAAGTGAGCTTACATTAGTGGTGATTTACATAAAGGGCAAGATTATGGTACTTAGAGTCGGACTTGTGGCATTCTTTTGAGAGTGATGAGCGTACTTCTTCACAATCCTTGTTTTGAGTGTTACAGTCTAAAAAGTGAGATTTGCTCATGGAGAGTCAAGGAGGAGGAGTTTGGGATCCACAATGACCCGTGAGAGAGCGAGCTTCCTTGATGAATTGAGTCAACTCTTAATGCTCTAGTGTCACATTAGAACTATGGAGCTCAAAAGGTCATAACATGATGTTGTTGATAATTCATTTGTGTTGAGGGTAAGTGTTAGTCCCAATTGATGCTTGATGGAGTCACCTTAGGCCAGCCGAAATATCCTTTTCTTTTTCTCGTGGAGGCGGGAATTACCTTATTTGCTTGAGGCAAGCAAAAACATAAGTTTGGGAGAGTTGATAAGTATGAATTTTAGCCTATTATTTGCTCTCTTTTACTTGTGTTTTGGGCCAAAAATACGTGAAGGTATTCCCGGAAACTAACTTAATATACTTACTTGTAGGGATTGTTCAAAATCAGCCAAATAAGCCATAATAATATCATAAAAGAGTCAAAACTTGAACAAAAACCAAGACTGGGCCAAGAGGTGTGGAATGCTGACCACGAAAGAAAAGTGCGGCCGCGAAAGTATCAACGCGGACACGGACACGGACATTATTTCGAGGTCCGCAAAATGAAGAATCAAAGAGATGATTTTTGGGCACAAATATGAACGCGGGCCGCGTCAGAAAGAGGCAGCCGCGAAAGTAGTTTAGCAGCCGCGATTGAAATTTCGCGGACCGCGGTTGCTAAGGTTAAGAGAGTGAATAATTCAAGAAAAAATGAGAAGGGCGGTCTGCGTCAAAATTATGTCGTCGCGGAAGTCTCTCACGCGGACATGGTGGAAATTACACGGTCCGCGAAACAATGTTCAACTCAGACCCAGATGTGAAGAAACACGGACCGCGATCAAAATTACGCGGTTGGAAAAGCAAGAGTGCGGCCGCGGTCAGAATTACGCGGCCGCAAAAGCTCTGCAAGGGTATTTTTGTCCGAAAATTTTAGCTTAGTATAAATACAACTTTTTGTCAGTTTTAGTTTATGTTATGTTTTTGCTAAGCACGTGAGACGACTAGGTTTTCTCTTTTGGGCAATTTTGTACAAGATTTACCTTATAACATTAGATTTTCATCTTTTAATTTAGTATTATGGATTTTATTTTCTCTTTATCTTTGATTTATGCTATTTCTATGAGTAGCTAGACCCATAGCTAGGGTTGTGACCCAACCCTAGTATGGGTATTAAATTTTAGCGCTTGAATATTTATGGGTTAGTGATATTTAGCCTAGTTCTTGCTAGAATTGAAGAATTAGTGGTTGCAAATACTGCTTCATGCCTTTATGACTTTGTCTCTTCTTGAGAAAAAGGGACTAAGTTTAGGAAAACTAGACTAACAAGAAATTGGGGTGAACTCAAGAAATTGATAGCCCCAATTAAAGGGTTAAACCTAAAGATAGTAATACCCGACTAGAGCTAGTATCACTTGGATTGTATGAATACCCATTTGGACTTGAGAAAGCCAAATTGGGCAAAATCACTCAAAATATCGAGAGGTATAAAGTGATTACTTGGGTATGATGGCTATATTATGACCCCAATCAAATCAAGCTTGACCTAGATTTTTGCTACCCATTAGGTATCCACCTACACGGAAGTCACTACCCTAGTCCTTTTAAACACTTGAAAAACAACATCAAAAATATTGTACTTAGCTTTAATATTTGCAAACAATAGAATAGAATTAGAAGTAGAATCAACACCAATATGTGGGGAAGTGAAATTAGGAACAAAACACACATCTAGATTTAGATAGATACCTAATTACAAATCAATTAACTCCCTGAGGAAATTGATCTCGACCTTGTTGGGTAAAACTCCATCGACCATCCTTGCTACTGTAGTGCAGGTTCGGAACCGATTAGGACACGAACAGAAAAAACAAGGAGGAAGAACCACAGCACGTGATTCACATGATTGTTGGAGGGGTCAATATTCCACAAGGGCTTGTGTTTAAACGCACTAAAGTATTGATCACCAAGGAAAAACGAATTCGAGACTATGTGCCAGAAGGCACTTTATCATTCAATGATGAGGGAAGGTATATCACAACCCCACAATGATGCTTTGGTAATTTCTATCCTTATGAATTAAATTCAGGTTAAACATGTTTTAATTGATCCAGGGAGCTCGACCAATATTATTCGATCGAGGGTCGTGGAACAGTTCGGCCTACAGGATCAGATCGTACCCGCTGCTCGGGTTCTCAATGGTTTCAACATGGCAAGCGAAACAACTAAAGGTGAAATCATTTTACCGGTAAAGGTAGCTGGGACTATTCACGAAACCAAGTTCCATGTAATCGAGGGCGATAAGATACAACGCCCTGCTCGGAAGACCATGGATCCAAAATATGAGGGCGGTCCCATCAACCCTTCACCAAATGCTGAAATTCCCAATGCCGGATGGAGTAAAAACGGTATATGGGGAACAACATGCTGCAAAGGAAATGTCTGTGGTCGATGAAGTGATATTGGTATCGGCGCTTTCGTCAACGAAGGGATCGAAGACCAAAGGAAAACAGGAAGCTAAATAGCAACCACAACCACTAGCCCCAACTCGCTCGGAGAAATAGGAAACAAACGAGGACGATGACTACTAGATACCTCAATCCTTCATAATCCCCGAGGATTCCGACGCCACCAAATCGACAGTCGAAGAGCTGGAATAAGTCATACTGATCGAGTACCTGCCCGAGCGAAAGGTATACCTGGGCACGAGGTTAACCCCTGAGCTCTGGGAAAAACTTATTAAATTTCATATCGGTAATATGTATTGTTTTGCTTAGTCCCACTTAGATATGACAAGGATCCTGCCGGAGTTCACAACATATCGATTGAGCCTGAATCCAAAGTTCAGACCTGTAAAGCAAACGAGAAGGCCCCAGTCCGAGGTAAAACATGCATTCATCAAGGAACCAAACTTCTCAAAATAGGATCCATTCGAGAAGTAAAGTATCCTGAATGGTTAGAAAACGTAGTCGTAGTCCCTAAAAAGGGGAACAAACCTAGAATGTGCGTAGACTATAAAGATTTAAACAAACCATATCCCAAAGACTCTTTTCCTCTACCTAATATCGATCGCATAATGGATGTCATGGCCGACCACGAGATCCTAAGTTTTTTCGATGCCTATTCCGCATATAATCAAATTCAAATAAACTCGGAGGATCAGGAAAAGACTTCGTTCATCACTAAGTATGTCACCCGTTGGTATAATGTAATGTCGTTTGGGCTGAAAAATGTCGGTGCTACTTACCAATGCCTAGTGAACCGAATGTTTGAAAAACAAATAGGTAAATGAATAGAGCTTTATATTGATGATATGCTAGTTAAGTCCCTGTGCTCAAAAGACCATCTAACATATTTGCAGGAAGACGTCAACATATTGAGAAAATACAACATGAAGCTCAATTCGGAGAAATATGCATTCAGTGTCAGTTTGGGAAAGTTCCTTGGCTTTATGGCATCAAATCGGGGGATCGAGATCAATCCCAATAAAATCAAGGCAATCGAAGATATCACCATCGTGGACAACGTTAAGGCCATGCAAAGATTAACAGGGCAGATAGCAGCCCTAGGCCGGTTCATCTCGAGGTTTTTAGATCGAAGTCATAGGTTCTTCTCACTGCTAAAGAATAAGAAAATTTTTGCTTAGACTACAGAATGCCAACGAGCATTAGAAGAATTAAAGATATACCTCTCGAGCCCACTACTGCTCCATACCCCGAAAGGGGACGAACAACTCTACTTATACTTGGCGGTCTCGGAAGTCGCGGTAAGTGGGGTCCTAGTTCGAGAAGAGAAAGGTATGAAATTTCATGTTTACTATGTTAGTCAAACTTTAGGTGAGGCCGAGACCCGGTACCCACACTTAGAAAAATTAGCGCTTTCTCTAATAAGCGCCTCTAGGAAATTAAAACTGTATTTTCAATGTCATCCGATTTGTGTGGTGACCACTTATCCTCTTTACAATGTTTTGCATAAGCCCGAACTCTCGGGCCGATTGGCCAAATGGGTCGTCAAAATCAGTGGGTATGATATCGAGTATCAACCCCGAACGACCATCAAGTCTCAAATCTTAGCAGACTTCGTGGCCAAATTTACGCCATCCCTCATACCTGAAGTGGAGAAGGAACTTTTATTAAAAACGAGTACATCATCGGGGGTATGGACCTTTTTCATAGATGGTGCTTCGAACGTGAAGGGGTCCAGACTAGGAATCGTTTTGAAGTCGCCCACGAGCAATACAATTACACAATCTATCAAAACTTCTAAGTTGACTAACAATGAGGCTGAGTATGAGGCCATGATTGCTGGTCTCGAGCTAGCTAAAAGCTTGGGAACAGAGGCCATCGAGGCCAAATGCGACTCGCTACTTGTGGTAAACCAAGTCAACAGAACCTTCGAGGTTCGAGAAGATCGAATGCAGAGGTACTTGGAAAAACTACAGGTAACACTACATCGGGTTAAATAATGGACCCTATAGCATGTACCTCGAGAACAAAACGGTGAGGCTGATGCCCTTGCAAATTTGGGGTCATCGGTCAAAGACGACGAAATTGGCTTGGGGATAGTTGTACAACTTTCAAAATCAGTGGTCGAAGAAGGCCACGGTGAAATAAATTCCACGAGCCTAACATGGGACTGGAGGAATAAATATATCGAGCATAAAAAAAATGGGAAACTTCCATCGGATCCTAAGGAATCGAGGACTCTACGAACGAAGGCCGCACGATTCACATTGGCCGAAGATGGAACACTGTGTAGAAGGATGTTCGATGGACCGTTGGCAATATGTTTGGGTCCCGGGTCACCAATTATGTCCTACGGGAAATTCACGAGGGCACTTGTGAAAATCATTCTGGTGTTAGATCGTTGGTTCACAAAGTCATCAGAGCGGGATATTATTGGGCTACTATGGAAAAGGATACTAATTAATTTATTCGAAAGTGCGACAAGTGCCAAAGACATGCGCCGATGATCCACCAAACCGGAGAAAAATTCCATTCAGTCATATCCCCATGGCCGTTCATGAAATGGGGAATGGATATTGTCGGCCCTCTACCATCGGCACCAGGTAAAGCTAAATTCATTTTATTTATGATTGACTATTTTTCTAAGTGGGTTGAAGCACAAGCCTTCGAGAAAGTCAGAGAAAAAGAAATTATAGACTTCATTTGGGACCACATTATATGCCGGTTCGGTATGCCTGCCGAGATCTTATGCGACAATGGAAAACAATTCATCGTCAGCAAAGTAACAAAATTTCTCGAAGACCACAAAATAAAGAGTATTTCGTCAACGCCATATCATCCTAGTGGGAACAGTCAGGCCAAATCGACGAACAAGACCATCATTCAAATCTAAAGAAAAGATTGAACGACGCTAAAGGAAAATGGAAAAAAGTATTGCCCGAGGTCCTATGGGCATATCGAACAACATCAAAATCCAGTACGGCGGCAACGCCGTTCTCTTTAGTTTACGATGCCGAAGCTCTAATCCCGGTCTAAGTCGGGGAACCTAGCGTCAGGTTTTGATATACAACGGAAGAGTCGAATCACGAGTCTATGAATACAAACCTCGAATTGCTAGATGAAAAATGGGAAGCCTACCTCGTTCGAGTGGCCGTACAGATACAGCACATCGAAAGGTACTACAACCGAAGAGCCAATCTTCGATATTTTAAAATTGGGGACTTAGTTCTGAGAAAAGTCACCATCAATACTCGAGACCCGAACGGAGAAAAACTCGGCCCAAATTGGGAAGGACCATATCAGGTCCTCGATATCATCGGAAAGGGATCCTATAGACTTAGCACGATGAACGACGAACAATTGCCAAATAATTGGAACATATCACTCCTCAAACGATATTATTGTTAAGGTATGACCTTCTCCATTTTCATTTATATTTTATACTAACTTGTTGCAGGTGTTCGGTCGAAGACATCGAAGTTCTCTTAAAACACGAAGTCCTTAGGTCTGAAAGCACGCGTTGCACTCTTTTTCCCTTCGATTGGTGTTTTTCCCAAATGGATTTTCCCAGCAAGGTTTTTAATGAGGCAACCATTGTTCGTGCTAACTTAGAGCAATTCAACAGTATTCGGGGCTTCTTTACAATCAACCTTGAATACTGGGGGGCATCACCCTCAGATGATTTTAGGGAAAATACTTCGTGCCAACAGGGTCTCGATAGGTAAATTTTGTAAATGTCCAAACGGTCGAATGAACCGTGTCCATGTATATTACTCGATCCTACTGGAAAAACATGCATGCATGTATGATCTATTGAAAGAAGTATTTTTTCCTTACCAGATGTTCCATGCCTTGAGAAATTTCTACTATACAATTTTGTACTTACGATCTATCGCGGAAACTGGCTCAAGGGTCGATCGCAACTAAAGTTCAAACAATTAACCCCGTACTTGGGGACTGCCGCCCAAAGTTCGACATTATCGAATTATCAAACCTTGAGTTCATAAGACCTTAAAAAGGCAATCCTTGATTTTATAGTCAAAGGCCACCCCACTTGGGGACTGGCACTTTGAATAAGTTCTCAGTATAATCGGGAAATAAGCCCGAAAAAGGAAAATCACAAGGCTACGACCAAACTAACACGGTTCGGAGACGTTCGAATTCCGTAATGAAAACAGGCCTTCGAATACTTTTATAAACCGGTTAAGAAGGCTACCCTCAGAAAAATAACAAAAGGGTTTCGACAATGTCAGCCCTCGCAAAACCCTAAGGGGTATCGAACTGTTCGGACCCACGACCAATCTTGTACTAAACAAAATTGTGCTAAGACATAAAAAGCAAAGGGTTTTGATAACACTAAACCCCGAAAAACCTAACAGGTACAGACTTATTTCATGCTAAGGCATGACAAATTTTTATATGATTAGATTTTTAAGCCGAAAAGGGAAAAAGCCACTCTTTTGAGGCCATATCGGCCCCATTCAAGAGCCTAAGGTCGTTATATTTTTTGCATTTGAGAAGTTATCCTCGCTCAACTAAAACCTAAGGATTTTCCTAATCCGAATTCGAGCAAGTACTCACTCAACAACAAAAACTATATTGTTCTGACTTTGATCAAGTTGCCTAAGTTTCGAATTTACGAACAAAATTTTCACAAGGCATAAATGAGTCAAAATTTTCACAAGGCATGAAGTGTATTAAAATTTTCATAAGGCATAAGCGAGTCAAAATCTTCTCAAATTAAAACTCGAGATAAAGATCAAAAAGGAAATGTTTCATATATGAAGGTATTTATAAAAGAACGATCGGGGTCCTAACAAAAGAAAAAATAAAAGAAAAAAAAATACAAAGGCTCCTAACTATTCTCGGGGTCTACTTCTTCACCGATATCCTCCCTGTTTTCGGACCCACTTTTGCTTCCACCATCGTCATCATCGTCGTCGTCAGAAGAGGCCAATTGTCTAGCATCGGATTCATGCTCATTAGATTTGGCTATCTCCTCGGGAAGATCGAAACCCCGAGCGTGGATCTCCTCGAGGATTTCCCTCCGAGATTGGTATTTGGAAAGTTCAGCAATACAGTGTGCTCGAGTTTGAGAAGTCTCAGTAGCCTCCTTCGCTTGGACTTGAGCGGCTTCAGCATCAGCCCGGTAGATGGCCACGATCGCCTTTGCCTCAGTCTTTGCCTTTTCGGCCACCGATTTGGCTTTAGCATGTTCGGAAGCCAACCGAGCCTCGAGCTCCTCTATCTTCTTTGCCTGAGCTAAGCTTTTTTCCTTCATGCCTCAGAGTTAGCTTTCAACTGATGATAGTTGGGCTCGAGCAGCCTCTTTTTCCGCAACAAAGCAGTCCATGCCTTCTTTCCACCCCAAGGACTCCGCCTTCATCTAACTAACCTCCTCGCAAAACTGCTCGATCCTCTCGTACTTTTGCTGCAGCTGGGATATTGAAACGTTAGCTTCCATTCCCTAATCAAGCCCATGGGATTTTAAGAGTATCATTACCTGCTCAATCAGATCGGTCTGCTCCTTGTGAGCTTTAGCCAATTCGGCTCAGAGGTCTCTGATCTCCTTATCTTTTTGCCCGCAGAGAAGCTTGAGGGCATTCTTCTTCTATGAAATCCTTTGGAGATCGGCCTCACATTGGCTCAGTTCAGCCTGAGACTTGGAAAAAGCCTGTATGGAAAAGAAAGGGAGTTAGACAGAAGATGGAGGAATACAACATCAACAAAGGAATTAAGACTTACCTGGTTCAGGATTCATTGAGCCTCTTCGAAGAGGCATAATACGTCATTCAGGTCAGAAGCATCTCTGACCCCGACAAAGAAATCTCACAAGGGATCCTTCCCTTCGGGGACTCCGCCTACCTCGGGGGTCCTCAAATCTTGAGCATCCCGAATTGCTTCTTCGGAAAAGGCAGGGAGAGTAAGCGAGTCCCCGATTACTATTGTCCCAGGTGAGTCACTTGGGCCATTCTTTTCAAATCGAGGGGTTCTGGGACCAGCCCCCTCAGATATGCCCGCCGTTTGTTCCATTCGGGAAGGGGCTGCCTCGATCTCAAACAACTCGGGGACTGTGCCCGAGTCCTTCTCCACGAGCCCCTCAACTCGGGGCAGGACATCATCAACCACCACCGATTCAGCGGCCTTTGGGGCATCGATGGTCTTCTTCGCTTCTTATTCTTCTTCTTCTTCTTCTTTCTCCCTTATTTGTTGGAGTACATCCACAGGGAGAGAAACAATGTCCATCTTCAGCTTACGAAGAGGGCTTTCTCTGGGCTTCGGGACCTAGGAGGTTGAGGTCCTCTTCCTTTTATTATCCTTTGCCGGTTTCGAAAACTGAGCCGGAGTCTCTTTCTCGCTAGTTAGGGGGACTCATAACCGCATCATTTTCCAGTCCTACATACAAGTAAATTGAATAAGTATAAAAGGATATTATGATCGAATCATCAGATATGTAAAAAAGGAGCTTACCATGATTCTTGGCCTCCCAGTGGCCTTTTGCTAGATCACGCCAACAACACTCAGCGTAAATGGAGGTCGAGGCAAGGTTCCAAACCCATATCTCGAGATCGGGGATTGCACGGGGCTCCAAGCAGTCGTTGCATCATAAAAGGAGACATAAATAAGAAAAAACAAAGGAATGAAATAACTGAAACTAGCAGTGAGATGATACTTACGCTTCATGTTCCATTTCTCGGGAAATGGAATCTTCTCTTCTAGGATCAGGTCGGAAGTCATCACTCGAACGAACTTTCCCATCCAACCTCGATCTTTGTCCTCGTCGATGCTCGGGAACATCACCATGGTGCGGCGCTAGAGTTTAATCAACCCCGCCTTGATAGAGACGGGGGCTGTGCAGTCTAATGAAGTGGTCAAGGGTAAAGGTCATCCCCTCGACTTTGCTCAAGAAAAAATGGAGCAGGATGACTATTCGCCAAAAGAAAGGATGGATTTGGCCCAGGGTTATTTAGTATTGGCGACAGAAGTCGACAATGACAGGGTCGAGGGGGCCCAGTGTGAAAGGGTAAGTGTAAACACTTAGAAACCCTTCCACATAGGTAGTTATGTCCTCTTCGGGGGTCGGGATCACCACCTTTTTACTCCCCCAATTGCAGTCTTTCTTTAACTGGTCGAGGTCCTCAGTTATCGAGCATATATAACTCGATACTGGCTCGCACCGGCCAGGGACCGAGGAAGCTCTTTCGACCTTGAAATCAGAATTTAGGATGCACCCGTCGGGAACACACTCCTCAGGGTGCGGTTCCACCGGAGTTTTACCACCGGCCGACTGTGACGAAGAAGAACCTTCCTTTTGTGGTACTGTTTTTGATGTTTTTCCATTTGTTGTATGGGTTCAAAGAAAGAAGAGGGTAGTAAAACTTGATATTTGAGAAAAGGTTAACGGCGCAACTTGAAGATTTGTGGAAGGAAAGAACTTAAGAGAAGTAAAAACTTTGAAGATTAGGAAGAAAGTGAAAGTAAAATTTGAATCAATGAGGAGATGGCCTATTTATGAGATTTACGGCGACGATTCAAAAGCATTAGTGGTCGACCACCAACTGACACTCATTAATGATTTGGGGAACAGTACCGACGGGACGTTTCAGTCACTTCCATCGCTTACGTCACGGGGATGACATCATGATAGGTCGACGTCAAAAACTCGAAGGCTCAATTCGTTTCTTGTCGTTACACTCCCAAAAACGAGGGGACTATCTGCATACGGTTAAAACTGGGCCCACCCGATTTTACTGTTTGATCGAGACTGGTAATTTGCATAGAAGGATAGCTTCGTAACAAAACTGACTAAGACACGAGGGTAAGATACCAAGTGTGGAATCGAGATACCTGTGAGATCGAGGCTAGTAGCAATCGGAGCCAAACGAGACAACCATCGAGTATGATCGGAGATGGCACAACAACACAAAGGCGAGATATCCGTGATTGGTCGAACATCATGGCGTGAATCTCGGAGCAGATCAAATCAGAAACGGTTAATTAGCTAATCATGGAATTTTCTTCCGTAATTAGAGTTTTACCATAAGTAGAATTCCTATACTATATAAAGGGGAGTTCTAATCATTTGTAATCATATTATTCAGAGATATCAAAGCAATATAATTCTCTCCCTCTCGCTTACATTATCGTTTTTCAGCTTGTTTTATTTTTTAACTGTTCTTGCACCAATCAGTTCAAGACTACTTCGACTCGAGGGCTAAGTTCTGTTTAAATACTGATTTTCTTTACTTATAATTCAATTCTGTCATTTATCTTCATATTTATCAATTGATGTTGAGTGAAATCGCATATTCTTATTAATATAAGTTTAATTGTTATCCAATTTTAAGGGTAAACAGGAGTAAAATAAAAAACTTATGTAAATGAACTCCCACTGTCCCACCCCGCAATATATAAAAATGTTTATCACAAACAAACCAGGGCAAAAGAGGACTGATAGGGAAGTATGTTGATTTTGTTTGCTGTATAAATAATGAAGATTTTTTTCAAAATTAAAAAGGCAGATTAATAATTAAATTAATAGAGCAGTTACCACTTCTATAAACAAGTTGGAAATCCTCAGACACAGAATCCCTAGCCATTTACTCCTATTCTCCTCCACCACCTTTTCATTTCCTATCTCCTCCTTTCTCTTCTCCTATCTCTCTCTCTCTCACACTCACACAATTCGATTATGGCCGGAAGCGGTGTGGTAACACTTTACGGAAATGGTGCACTCACCGAGACTACAAAGCAATCCCCTTTCTCTGTGAAAGTGGGTCTCGCTCAGATGCTTCGCGGCGGCGTTATCATGGACGTCGTCAATGCTGAGCAGGCCCGTATAGCCGAGGAAGCCGGCGCGTGTGCCGTCATGGCCCTTGAGCGCGTCCCCGCTGATATACGCGCTCAGGGCGGCGTAGCCCGCATGTCGGATCCCCAGCTTATCAAAGAAATCAAACAGGCCGTAACCATCCCAGTTATGGCCAAGGCCCGTATCGGTCACTTCGTCGAGGCCCAAATTCTCGAGGCTATCGGAATCGATTACGTGGACGAATCAGAAGTCCTCACTCTCGCAGACGATGAGAACCACATCAACAAGCACAATTTCCGCATCCCTTTTGTCTGTGGCTGCCGTAACCTCGGCGAAGCTCTCCGCCGTATTAGGGAGGGAGCCGCCATGATACGTACCAAGGGAGAAGCCGGTACTGGGAACATCATCGAGGCCGTCCGTCACGTGCGTTCCGTGATGGGTGATATCAGGGTGCTGCGCAACATGGATGATGATGAGGTTTTCACTTTTGCTAAGAAACTTCAGGCACCGTACGATCTGGTGATGCAAACAAAACAGCTCGGAAGGCTCCCTGTGGTCCACTTTGCGGCAGGTGGGGTGGCAACACCAGCAGACGCTGCGCTTATGATGCAGTTGGGATGTGACGGAGTGTTCGTGGGCTCTGGAATTTTCAAGAGTGGTGACCCTGCCAAAAGGGGACGCGCTATTGTGCAAGCCGTGACTCATTACAGTGACCCGGGACTGCTGGCTGAAATTAGTTGTGGGCTTGGTGAGGCTATGGTTGGAATTAATCTTGATGATAAGGTGGAGAGGTATGCTAATCGTTCTGAGTGAGATGGTTTGTAAGTCTAGAAAGCTTTTAATTTCGTTTTAAATGTTTACAGTAATTGAGGTTCAGGGAGCCTCTTCTTGTGCTTTGGACGTATTTTATACTTTGGGATATGTTGTTCCGTATATTGTAGTTCTGATTTTCTGGCCATTTGTTATTTCAGGTTTCAGTACTGAAACCATTGGAATGGGATAATGTTTTTTACTTAAATGGGATGATTAAGATTCATTTAGTTATGCATTTGGATATTCAGCTCTGTAAAATTTGTCTCTGCGTATATTCTGGGAAAGTATGGATTTTCTATTGATTAGCATGTGACTGTAGAAAGGAATTTGGATACCGGATAGACATGTTAATATATACTATATATAGTCATCACTAGAAGTTTTGATGCATAAATATATGTATGTAGTCTTAAAGTTACATGGAACAATTTCTTTGAGTCCATAGAGACTAACATGAAAGGAGTCCAGATGTAGCAGAATGAACTTGTAGGATTGATATTAGTAAACTTCAACTAGTTTGAGTGGTAATATTTCTTATTGTAGTTTGAGGCAGTGGGTGTATCTCTATGCTGGATTCATCCACCTTCCATTACCTCTGGTACAAGTAGAAGTAATTTCTCCCTTCTGGTTTTAGATGCACTCTAAGTTGATTTCTGGTGTGTTTAGTTTCAGTTGTGCATTTAATAGAGCTCTATTCTGTTGATCTTGGTATTGTTTTCTTTTAGCTTCTTGCAATTGAATATCTAGAGAAAGAAATTGGGTTGCTATTGGTTGTGATGATTCGAATGAACGTACCCCTGATTTAACTCGTTTCTTGGAAATGCCAATTTAGAAGTTGGTTTCTGATGCGGTTGTAGTTTGATCCAGTGAATCACGGGCAGTTTGATATATAATCAGCTTTGAGTGGTCCACTGTGGCGTGTACCAAAAAATCAGTACTGTCACGAAAGATAACACTCTCGTGTGCTAGCCTCTGATTATGAGTGTATTTGTTGCGATTTTCTTCTGCAAATCTCTTTTTTTTTTCTTGGAGCTTTTATTTTGAGGTTTTTCTTCCTTGGTAGCGCTCGGAAGCTTATGCCATTTCCTTTTTGGTACATACGGCTGTATCAAGCAGTAGGTTTTCTGCTCTGTGAAAATGTCTTCACAATTATCCTCCTGATATTTTTCTTCACTAAAAATCTTGCTCTTGATCACGTCATTATTACTCATAACTACATATTAAATATAATTTGTCATTAGTGCATTCGGGAATGGTACTTTGAAACAACTTTTAACACTATGCAAGTATGTTTTCTCCCCTATAAAATTCCGTAACTAGTGGTGTATGTATGCCGTGGACACAACTGGGAACAGCACACCATTATTTTGTGCGGTCTCTTCAAGACATTTGATAAAATTAGAACGAACAGAGAAGGTTAGCATGTCAATGAAAATAGGATAATCGTATACGGTAAAAATCGAGGATACCCGATTTTACGGGTTCGAGGGTATGTCTCAAGAACGAGCCGGTATCGAAGCAAGTTCGGGCCCAGAGAATATAAAGACTAAGGGATCGAGATCAGGCTAAATCGACACCACAGTAACAGAATCACAAGATATCCGCGATCGACCATCAATCTCGGCGAGAATCTCGGAACTGATAGAACCATTAACAGTTAATGGTGTCATGTATTTTACTTCCGAAATTAAAGTCACACCTTATTTAGGATTCATCTACTATATAAAGAGGAATCCTGTTCATTTGTAAAAGAACACATTATCATTATTATCATCCTTCACACTTACCACTTACACCATTACTATTATCATTATTATCATCCTACACACTTACCACTTACACCATTACTAAGAAATATAAAGCACTCTGCTCTTTTATTCGCTCTTAACTTTTTATAGTTCTTATTGTTCATATTACTATTGCTGCTCTTACTGTTCTTCGCACTTGATCTCGGGTCTAATCCAGATCGGGGTCGATAACTTACAGTTACACGGGTTTGATCCATTTAAATCGTTTAATTCCTTTATTTATTTAGATATTTATCAATTGACATTGAATTAAATCACATATCTTTATAATCACATTACAAGTTTAATTATTACTCGTATTTCGAGGTAAACAGTTCGGCGCCCACCGTGGGGCTAAAATAATAGTGATTGCTCAGGGTTAATTCTGGTATAACACACTATTTTACGCTTGTTTCTTGTCAGAAATTTTGTTTTCCGGATAAATCATGTCAAACTCACAAAAGACAGCTACACATGGTGACAACGGCCTCGGACTCCACGGGGAGAATGAGAATGTTATCGCTCCAGGAATCGAGGTTCCACAGGCTGACCTCGGAGGAGCACCGTCCGCCAACCCGGTCGATGTCGGTTCGCATATTGCTTTGAATGCGGATTTAGGCGGGGATCCCGATGAAAACGTACGCAGAGAGGGTCGAACTGACGGTCGAGGTACTCAGGACAGAGGAGACGAAGGTGTTAGTCTCCAAGTTATATTTGAAATGATGCAAACCCAACAGAACATCATTGCCCAGTTGCAAAATCAGCACGTGGCTCAGAATAGGGTCGAACAAGAGGTTACTCGCCATACCGAGCCAGTGCCTAAAAGATCAGGTGATAATACTTAGACAGCTGACCCTGTTATCATGAGAATGCTCGAGGAGCTTATTAAGAGAATAGAATCGGGAGAAAAGAAAATCGAGGCCAACAACAAGAAGGTGGAAACCTATAACTCTCGAGTTGATGAGATTCCGGGGGCAACACTGATCCTAAAGGGAATGGACTCCAAAAATTTTGTGCAAAAACCATTCCCTCCACGTGCGGCCCCGAAGCCCATATGAAGAAGTTCAGGATGCCCGATATACCAAAATACAACGAGACCTCAGACCCCAATGAGCACGTTACCTCTTATACGTGTGCTATCAAAGGAAATGATTTAGAAGACGATAAAATCGAGTCAGTATTGCTAAAGAAATTCGGAGAGACCCTGTCTACGAGTGCTATGATTTGGTATCACAACTTGCCACCAAACTCTATCGATTTGTTCGCCATGTTGGCAGATTCATTTGTAAAGGCACACGCTGGAGCTATAAAGGTTGCAACAAGAAAATCAGACCTCTTCAAGGTGAAGCTGAGGGATAACGAGATGCTGGGAGAGTTCGTATCTCGATTCCAAATGGAGCATATGGAGTTGCTGCCGGTTACCGACGATTGGGTTGTTCAGGCTTTCACCCAGGGATTAAACGAGCGGAGTTCGATCGCATCACGCCAACTGAAGCAAAATTTGATAGAGTACCCGTCTGTGAAGGCTGCAGACAGTTGAGAGAGGAAGTAGCTCGACTATTCAACGAAGGTCACCTCCGAGAATTCCTCAGTGATAGAGCCAAAAATCACTTCAGGGAAAGAGACGCCAACAGAAAGAACGAGCAAGAAGAACCTCATCATATTATCCACATGATCGTCGGCGGGGTCGATGTCCCACAAAGACCTATATTCAAACGCACCAAAGTATCGATCACAAGAGAGAAACGGACCCGAGATTATGTGGCCGAAGACACTCTCTCATTCAACGACGAACAAGCAGAAGGCATCTCACAGCCACACAATGACACCCTGGTAATTTCTATTTTGTTAAATAAAATTCAAGTTAAACGTGTTCTCGTGATCGAGGTAGCTCAGAAAACATAATCAGATCGAGGGTCGTAGAGTAGCTCGGCCTGCTATACCATATTGTACCTGTATCACGAGTCCTAAATGACTTTAACATGGCTAGTGAAACAACAAAGGGAGAACTAATCTTGCTAGTAAACGTGGCCAGGACCATCCAAGACACAAAATTTCATGTCATCGAAGGCGACATGAGGTACAATGCATTGCTCGAAAGGCCATGGATCCACAATATGAGGGCAGTACCGTCGACCCTTCACCAAATGATGAAGTTCCCAACAGTGGATGGTGTGCAAAGGGTTTATGGGGAACAACACGCAGAAAAAGAGATGTTTGCAGTCGACGAGGTGACGCTGATATCAGCACCTTCGAATTCAGAAAAGTCGAGCACCAAAGATAAGCAAGCGGCCAAATAGCAATCACCGTCTCCAGCCTCGACCGAATTAGATAGACATGTAATCGAAGAAGATGAAGAGGATTTTCTCACTCCTCGAACTTTGGTCGTTCCCGAAGAATCGGATGCAACCAAATCAACAGTCGAAGAGCTGGAACAGGTGATACTCATCGAGTATCTACTCGAACGTAAGGTATACTTGGGATAGGGGTTAACCCCCGAACTCAGGAAAAAACTCATTCAATTTCTTATTGATAGCATGGATTGCTTCTGCTAAAATCGGGTACACCATCGGGGGTATGGAGCCTCGAACGTGAAAGGGTCCGGGCTTGGTATTGTTTTAAAACCGTCTATGGACAATGTTATTAGACAATCGATTAAAACTGCCAAACTAATTAACAACTAGGTCGAGTCTGAGGCTATAATTGCAGGTCTCGAACTAGCTAAAAGCTTGGGAGCGGAAGTCATCGAGGCTAAATGTTACTCCCTACTGGTAATTAACCAGGTAAACGGAACCTTCGAAGTTCGATAGGACAGGATGCAAAGGTACTTAGACAAATTGTAAGTCACTTTGCATCGTTTCAAAGAGTGGACTCTGCAGCATGTACCTCGAGAACAAAATACTGAGGTCGATGCACTTGCCAACTTGGGATCATCGGTTGACAAAGAAGAAATCAGAACGGGGACTGTCGTCCAACTCTCGAGGTCTGTAATCGAGGAAGGGCACGCCGAAATCAATTCTACAAGCTTAACCTGGTATTGGAGGAACAAATAAATCGAATATATGAAGAACGGGAAGCTGTCGTCGGATCCCAAGGAATCGAGGAACTTATGAAATAAAGTCGCTCGGTTCGCATTAGACGAAGACGGAACGTTATACAGAAGGGCATTTGATGGTCCATTGGCAGTATGCTTGGGGCCGGGGGATACTGACTATGTTTTGCGAGAAGTCCACGAAGGCACTTGTGGAAACCATTCTGGCATCGAGTCACTAGTTCGAAAGGTCATCAGGGCAGGATACTATTGGTATAGCATGGAGAAAGACTCTAAGTAGTTCGTTCGAATATGTGGAAAATGTCAAAGGTTTTCACCAATGATTCACCAGCCCGTTGAACAACTTCACTCGGTCCTGTCCCCATGTCCATTCATGAAATAGGGAATGGACATCGTCGATCCTCTGCCGTCAGCCCCAGGTAAAGCTAAATTCATATTATTTATGACTGACTATTTCTCTAAATGGGTTGAAGCACAAGCCTTCGAGAAATTCAGAGAAAAAGAAGTGATCGACTTCATATGGGATCACATTGCATGTCGATTCAGGATACATGCGGAGATAGTATGTGATAATGGTAAACAATTCATCAGCAGTAAAGTAATGAAATTCCTCGAGGATCACAAAATAAAGAGGATACTATCGACGCCATATCACCCTAGTGTCACACCTCATTTTTAGCCACACAACCCTATTACAAGGTTGAGTTAGAAGAGTTTTTTCAATTAAAGTGACATTTTGAAAAGGGATTATTTATTATTTAGAGTCGCCACTTGGAATTGAGTTTTGGTGTTCCAAGTCACCTTTTATTGAATCCCTTATCAAAAGGAAGATTTGACTCCTAATTTATGGTTCACGAAACAGAAGATTGAGTAAGGAATTCTGTTGACCGAGGGGAAGGTGTAAGGCGGGTTGAGACACGGAATGCACAGTCGCTTTATTGACTAATGTAAGGTTTAAATCAATTTTAGCTATTCTTGTATTTTTTTGATTATGACTTATTGATTACCGCTTAATTAATTATTATATTTTATTAATCGTGTTTACCAAGATGCGGAACGCACACAAGGTACTTCTTTGAAATTAAATGTTAAACCAAGGTACGGAATATACACATGGTTATAACATAATTATTTAAACCTAAAGTCATCGAGACACGGAATGCGCACATGATCTTTTTATTATTCAATCGTATCAATCCAAGGTTCGGGTATGAACACATAGACTAATATTTGGATTACAACTAAAGTTTTTCTAATATTTTAAAGTTATTTTTCTAAACTAATTTGAGATTATGGTGAGGTCTTGGTTTATGGAATTCTTGTAGACAATACAATATGAACGCAAATGTTATTCTTATAACATACTTAGCAAGTTTGGCAAACAAATTTGGAGGTCTGTCTCTTTGCTTACGTTTGTTTCAGAGTCTGTTACTTGACTTACTATATACAAGCTCCTATTTAATTATCAATAAATATTTCTAACTTGTAACTAATTGTTCCAAATGATAATTATTTCAAGGATCTCGTTGTTCAATACTATTTATCTACTTGAATAGTACTCCATTAAATGTAAGGTGAATCTTTATAAGTTTATATATAATGTGACATTTAAATGATTTTTTTCTGAAAGATTATTCAAATACAAATTACTATTTTAATATTTAAACCTTGTTTCATTATTATCTTCCTGAACCATAATCCTTGCTATAAATTATGAAATAAATAAAAATAAATAAAAACCCAAAATCTCATCAATCTCACCTTAAGAATACATGTCTCAATTGCTCGAATACATTAGAATTTCTTCGACTTAAGAGTTTATTTTTAAGCTTTTATTAAATTATATAAAAAAAAATTAAACTTAATACCATATGTTCTGTCATAAAGAAACTCTTCAAAATAATATAAATGCAAGCAACATGACATTAACAAAAGAATAGAATGTCAACACAAACATTATTGATAAAAATGAATTTCCTTTAAAACAAAATTTACTCATTTACTTTCTAAGTCTAATGGACTTATTAAATAATATTAACCAAACAATATAGATAGGAATTCACATTTAAGTTATTTGAAAAAAAAAATTCACCTTAACAACAGAAACAAAACTTAAAGAAGAAAAAAAAAGTAACAAAATTTAGACCAATCTAAACTAAAACAAAAGCAATATAAAGAATAAATAGTAGTAAAAAGATTGAATCTCTAACTTTTTGGCCTCTGACTTCCTCACTTCTTTTTCCTTTTGTCCTTTTCTTCTTTTTCGATCTCCTTTCTTTTTGCTTTCAATTTTGTTTTGTTCCTTTTTTTTTTGTCTTGCTTTCTATTTGTGTCAGTCTTTTGTTTTTTCTCTCTTTTGTTTATTGCTTTTTCCTCTTCTGTCTGTCACTCTTTTTTTGTTGTCCTTCTTTTCTTTCTTCAACCCTTTTTTTTATAGGCCTTTTAGTTGTGTTGGGTTTTAACATGAGGGAGTGAAAAAGTGGGGAAAGAGATGTGACGGAGTTAGGATTTATGGGGAGGTAACGTGAGGAAATGGGAAAAAAAAGGATTATGATCTTTTTTTCTTTATTTATTTATTTATTTATTTTCTTAACCTTTTTTTTCAGTTGTATAAAATAAGGTAAAATACACATCTATGTATATATATATATATATATACACTTTTAAACTTAAAGTGACTATATAAATAAGAAAACTCACCATTTATACTTAAGGTTTAAATTATACTAAAAAATACTACTATAACTTACATTTAAATTAGAAAAAACCAAGTTGATATATATATATATATATATATATGCATATATTTTTTTTTTTCT
Source organism: Nicotiana paniculata (assembly GCA_005239505.1). Taxonomy (NCBI): domain Eukaryota; kingdom Viridiplantae; phylum Streptophyta; class Magnoliopsida; order Solanales; family Solanaceae; genus Nicotiana; species Nicotiana paniculata. The sequence goes on from ML339961.1 coordinate 51,151, forward strand.
TCTATTTAAACATAGGAGAAAATCTTATATTCTAAGAATATGAATAATTTGTTGTTGTTTTTAATTTTCTTAAATAAAACCTATTAAGAGTAAGATAAAAATTTAAAATATTAAGATTAGACCTAAAAGAAATATTTACGCCAAAGTAGTATGGAATTTGGGTGTGATAAAAAATTAGTTGTTCACACCTAGTGGAAACGGATAGGCGGAATCAACAAATAAAACTATCATCCAAAACTTGAAGAAAAGGCTAAACGAATCCAAAAGGAAGTGGAGAGAAAAATTGCCCGAGGTTCTATGGGCATATCTGACGATATCGAAGTCCAATATCGGAGCAACTCCATTTCTTTAGTCTATGGCTCCGAAGCCTTAATACCTGTCGAAGTCGGAGAGCCCAGCGCCAGGTTTCGAGGCAATGAATACCGGCCTCGAATTATTAGATGAAAGACAAGAAGTGTCACTCGTTCGAATGGCCGGGCAAAAATAACGAATCGAGAGGTATTACAACAGAAGAACCAATCTTCGACACTTAAAAGTCGGGGATTTGGTCTTAAGGAAAATCACCATCAATACTCGAGACGCTAATGAAGGGAAACTGGGTCCTAACTGGGAAGGACCCTATCAAATCCTCGACATAGTCGGGAAAGGAACGTACAAACTTAGAACAACGGACGGTGAGCCATTGCCGAATAATTGGAACATATCACTCCTCAAGAAACATTATCTCTAAGGTATGGATTTTCTCGCTTTTCATTTACTTAAATATTCAAAACTAACTTGTTGCAGCTATCCGGTCCAAGAAATCGAGACCTCAGGTTTTAAAGTACGCATTGCACTCTTTTTCGTTCTATCCCAAATGGGCTTTTCCGGCAAGGGTTTTAAAGATGCAACAACTATGTGCTACCTGGGGGTAATTCAACAGTATCCAAGGCTTCTTTGCAATCAACCTCAAATATTGGGGGAATCACCCTCGGATGTTATGTAAATGGGTCTCGATAGGAAGAATTTTGTAATGGACCAAACTCTCAAATGAACCGTGTCCATATAGATTAGCCGAGTCCCGGCAACAAAACATGTGCGCATGTATGAATAATACAAAGAAGCACTCTCTTTTTTCTAAAACATCTTGTGTTTGAAGTAGAATTTCTATTATACGAGTCATGTACTTATGATCTATTGTGCAAAACTAACACTTGTGAAAAATGGCCCAAGTGCAAGCGTACCTCGAACACTCGGGAACTGCCTACTCGAGCTATCTAAGTTCGAAATCATAAGACCTCAAAGAGGCATCCCCCGATATATAGGCCAAGGCCATCACACTCGGGGACTAACATTTCGAACAAGTTCAAAATGTTATCGGGAAACAAGCCCAAGAGATGTACTCGAAGGCTACAACCAAATTAAAAACTACTGTCATATAAAAGGGTTACAGACGAAATAATGCAGCTCGGAGACGTCTGACTTCCGCCATAAACTAAAGTCCTTGAAACACTTTGAAAAACTGGTTAAACAAGGCTACCCTCGGCAAAGCAAACAAAAAAAGGCTTCGACAAAATTAGCCCTCAAAAAATTTAAAGGCTTTGATAATATCAGCCTTTGAAAAAGCCTCAAGATGTATTAAATTATCTTAACACAAACGAGTTAAGAAAAAATTGGGTTCCGATCGTTGAACCCTCGAAAAACCCAACGGGTACAAAAAAGACATGCTAAGGCATAACGAAATTTTCACAAAGTATTTTAGCCAAAAAGAGGAAAAAATTATAGCCGTTCTTAGAGGCCGAGTTGTCCCAACTTAAAGAGCCTAAGGGACGACCTAAAAGATCCTAAGGGCCGATTTAAAGATCCTAAGGGCCAATATAAAAGATCCTAACGTGCGATCTAATAAGCCTAAAGGCTAATACGATTAGAGGTCGAGACCTCGCTCTCACTCAATTCGAACCCAAGGGTTTGGTTATTACGAGCTTAAGCAAACAATTAACTATAGCTCGAATATTTGCATGAAAGGTATAACGGTGAGCTCGAAAGCATAACAATCATTGATAAAAACTTAAGGGTCTACCTTACTCTATAAAACTATCCGAGCTTGGTTATCTAAGATAGCTCAACTACCAGTTCGAAACGAGCCATTCCTGAGACGAGTTCTCAAATGAGTTTCGGACTTGGGGAATTTTTTCATTATATCAAAAAATATATGTACAAAGGGCCAGCCAGGGCCTTACAAAAGAAAAAGAAAAAGAAGTTACAATCTAGTTATGATCGGGGCTATCCCCCTCCATACCGGCCTTCCCCCGAGCATCTTCTTCGGAGGCATCTTCTTCAGCAACCTCACCTCCGTCTTCTCCGCTGCCGGACCCGCCATCATCATCATCATCATCATCATCGAAAGAGATGAGCTACTTGGCTTCGGCCTCGAGCTCTTTTGCCTGAGCAATCTCTTCAGAGAGGTCAACACCTCAAGCATGAATTTACTCGAGGGTTTCCCTATAGGATTGGCACTTCGCCAAGTCGCTACGCCACTGCTCCCGATTGGAAGCCTCCCTCAGCTGGATTTGAATAGCTACGGCGTCAGCCTGGTACTGCGCTATGGATTTGTCCGCCTTGGCCTTAATCTTTTCGATCTCAGCCTTGGCCTCGCTAAGCCCGAATTTGATCTTTTCGACCCTTTTGGCCTGAGCAGAACCTTTTTCTCTAAGAGTTGAGCCTCCGCCAAAGATAAATTGGCCAAGGCTGCTTCCTTTTCAACAGCGAGACGGACCGTCGTAGCTTTCCACCGATCGGAGTCGGTATTAACCTGGTCGACCTCCGCCTGAAGAAGGCCGATCTTCTTAACCTTCTGCTGCAGCTGAGATTTCGAAGGGTTAGCTTCCATAGTAGAGTCAATTCCATACTGTATCAATAAGGCAGTTACCTGCTTGTCCAACTCGGCTTCCTCCTCATGAGCCTTGGCCAAGTCTGCTCGGATATCCTTTATGACCTCGTCGTTATGGCCACAAAGAATCTTCAGAGTGTTCCTCTCTTTCGAGACCCTCTGAAGATCGGACTTGCACTGACTAAGGTCAGCCCGGAATTTGGCAGAAGCCTATATAAAGAAGGAGAACACAAGTTGGAAAGAATAACCTTAGAAAAAAAATGAAGGGGAAAGACCAAAAAACAACAAAGCACTTACCTTGGAAAAAAGACGTTGAGCTTCTGCCATGAGGATCGAAGCATTAGTGATATTAGAGGTATCATCGACCCCCATGAAGCAATCTTGAAAAGGATCACCAGCGCTAGAGCCTCCTCCAATCTCGGGGGTCTTCAGCCTTTGGGCGTCCCTTATCGCCCCTTCAGAAAAGACGACATGGAAGGCATTTGACCTATTGTCATGGCTCCGAGCGAATCGCTCGGAGTGCTATGTCCGATCCTCTTGGTCTCAGAACCGTCCCTTCCCAATTTTATTTTCAAAGCCTCCTTGACGTGAGGCTCGATTGCAGCAGGTGGCAACTCAGATGCAAACCAACCTCGATAGCCTTTGCGGGGTGAGCTATCAACTCTGAAGAGCCTTATTTTTCTTCCTCCTCGTCCTGGTTCCTCAACGTTTGGACCACGCCCGCCGAGAGGCCGACTGATTTTCTCCTCATCCTTCGAGGTTTGGGTTTGGAGACCTCAGATTGTGAGGGATTTTTTCTTTTCTTGTCCTTTTCCGACCTCGGAACTGGAGATGTGGATTCGCCACCTTTGCTCGAAGGCCTCATAACAGCATCTTTGGTCAGGCCTGCATAAACATAAGATCAATAATAGAGAAAAGGAGTAATTGTTTCGGAATACGCAAGAAGGGATCTTACCATGGTTTTTGGCCTCCCACTTGCCTTTATCCAAATCCCTCCAAACTCGTTCAGCACGAGTCGAGGTGGAGGCAAGCTTGTGGATCCAATCTTTAAAATCAGGCACCGCCTCGGGCATCCAAGGATCAGCTGCATGATTGAAGAAAAATGTTAGACAAGATCGAAAGAGGCACAGAACCAAAAGAACAAAAACTCACTTACGTTTGGCTTTCCACTCCTCGGTAAACGACATCTTTTCTTCTGGTATTATATCACAGGTCCTCACCCGTATGAATCGAATCATCCAACCCAAATCTTTATCTTCGTCGATGTTCAAGAAAAGGGCTTTGTTTGCTCGGCAGTTAAGTCTGATTAGCCCTTGATAGAGTCGAGGTATGTATAACCAAATAAGGTGGTCCAATGTGAACTCCAAACCCCCGGCCTCATTAGAGTAGAAGCGCAGCATGATCACTATGCGCCAACGGGAGGGGTGGAGCTGACCGAGGGTGACCTTGTACCTCTTGCAGAAGTTGAAGATCACGGGGTCGGTCGGACCCAATGTGAAGGGGTAAGTGTAAACACTCAAGAACCCCATCACATGAGTGGTGATGCTCTCTTCAGGCGTAGGAATTTGCACCACCACCTATGGACCCCATTTGCAATACTTCCTCATGGACTCGACATGGCCCTCGGTAATCGAACATATGTACGCCGACACAGGTCGCATCGGCCCGACACCTGTGAGGGGTTATCAACCTTAAAATCAGTTTTAAGGACACAGGGGCCAGGTACGTATTCATGGACGACCGGTTCTACTTGCGTTTTATCGCCGGCCAGCCCGGAGGAAGAAGATGGAGCTTTCTCCTTTTGCGGCATTGTTTTAGAGGTCTTCGCCATTTACTTATGAGTGGGGAGTAAAAAGAAGGTTTAGAACTGGTGGCTCCGGTGGAACAACGATGGTTTAGTAAGCAGCGATGATAGGAAAGCAAGAAGGATTGTGAACCCAAGGGTTAGCGATCAAAGCAAAGTAAAGTTTGAATCTATCAAGGAGCTGGTAATTATAGGCTTAAAACGGCGGTTCGGTGCCATTGGCGGCCGACTGACGACTGACATGCATTGATGGTTTTTTGGGAACCGAACCGACGGGACGTTTCGGTCACATCCATCGCTTACATCATGAGGATGATGTCATGGTCGAGGTATCGAAGAATCGGGGCTCAAATCGTTTCTGATCATTTCATTCTATGAAATGCGGGGACTATCTGTATATGGTAAAAATCGAGGATACCCGATTCTACGGGTTCGAGGGTATGTCTCGAGAACGAGCCAGTATCGAAGCAAGTTCGGGCTCAGAGAATATGAAGAGTAAGGGATCGAGATCAGGCTAAATCGACACCACAGTAACAGAATCACGAGATATTCGCGATCGACCACCAATCTCGGTAAGAATCTCGGAACCGATAGAACCATTAACGGTTAATGGTGTCAAGAGGAATCATGTTCATTTGTAAAAGAACACATTATCATTATTATCATCCTACACACTTATCACTTACACCATTCCTGAGAAATACAAAGCACTCTGCTCTTTTATTCACTCTTAACTTTTTATAGTTCTTATTGTTCATATTACTATTGTTGCTCTTACTGTTCTTCATACTTGATCTCGAGTCTAATCCAGACCGGGGTCGATAATTTGCAATTACACGGGTTTGATCCATTTAAATCGTTTAATTCCTTTATTTATTTAGATATTTATCAATTTACATTGAATTAGATCACATATCCTTATAACCGCATTACAAGTTTAATTGTTACTCGTATTTCGAGGTAAACAATAATTACAGTTGGAAAACAGAAACAAAAACCCACTTGGCTTTACCTGCTAAATCGCTAGTGCAATTTTATGCATTACCTCTTTCAGTCTTAAATCCCGGTATAAACATGGAAACAGGGTAAGGGCGATTACTGGAAATATGGAGAACTTGTTTTAGTTCAAAATTCTTACTTCCAATAAGAATTACATTCTCAGTTCTTTTTATTTATCTATAACGGTTGATGTCAATTACGACTTATCAAATTAATTTAAAATTTACTCTTCTCCTTCACTAGCAAATTGATGCAAATAAACTACTTATGTAATTAATCAGTGATATGTTAACTTAGGTAATTTTCACAGTTCATGGCTCGAGACAATTCAACTACTCTTTATCGACTGCAGCTGCTAGAAGGTTGAATCAACTTTATGATTATCATTTGATGTTTCCTTGAGAGTTTGAAACGTCACTTGCACCACAATATTGAGAAGGAAAGACATCGTTAACTTTGTGAGCGAACAGAATTAGGTAATCAAGAAATCTATTTGTAGTGAGTAGACTAGTCTTTATAACTTGGAACTTGCTTCTACAATCTATGTTCATGTAACACCACAAGGCATAGTCAGGCACAAGATTTCCATCCGTTTAAAGCTTGGGGGACACAGTTGCCTAACGCCTATGTTGCTGGAAGGTAGCAAGTATAGGATGAATGAATTTATTATGCATCGGGACTATGCATTGTTTAAGTTTGAGGTGGGGGAATATTTCTTGAATTGTAATTGTATAAAAAAATTTAGTGTTATTATTTTGTTTTATTAATTACCCTTTAGCTTAGTTTAAGACTAACATAGTCTATTTAATTAGCTAGCTTAGCAAGTTTTTAAAAAAATCAAAAAAAGCTTGGACTTTTTCCGACGATGGATCCGTTGGATAATTTTCTTGACGAATTAAAGTCCGATTAAAAATACCAAAAAGATTTTCTTTTATTTTTTAGGATAGTTAGGTAGTATCCCTTGGTTTTTCTTTTGACGCCGGTTCTTTTAAGGGTGTAGCTCGAAACGGGTGTTTTGTTTTGATTGTTTTTAGGAGTAGGATAAGGGAGAAAATTGAGGTGCTCTAACGTACCTGCTGACATGTTTGGTGTTGGCAAGTTAAGTTATGGCATGCGCTCTGTCTTCCTGCATATTTGATTTGAATTGTAATGCCCAAGTAAATTAAGCAGCCTACTCTTTGACGCCTTTTTCTTAGTTGGTTGACTTGTATGCCACCTTGTGCATTGTTGCTTAAAAATTCTCAACTTGCTATGCTTGCTTGACTTGAGAGTCGCACAAAACCGTCTTGAGTGAGTCAAGTGCCATGTGTGTGTAAGGATTGTTGATATTTTGTGCTATCTTGTGTAGTCTAGAAGTTTTCTCGTGTGTTAATAAACGCGAAATCATTAAGTTGTGCTAGTCTAGGAGATGACGTAGGCGTTTCTTTCTTGACCATAAAGGTGCTTGTCACTGACAAATAAAAATTTTCCGTTGCTAGACCTTTGAGCCTATAGACCGTTTCCTTGGCACCCACATTACAAGTCGTACTCCTACTTTGTTCTTAATTCGAGATTGTTGAACATTTACCTCCTAAGGCACTTAGTCGCTAAAAGAAGTAAGGTGAGATATTGGAGAGTGATTTTCAAGTGGAACCATGGAAGGGCCCTTAAGGTGCACTAAAATTGTGAAAGAAGGTCATTAGCCTATGAACTTCAATGTATGGAGTGTGTGAAAAAAAAGAGGAAACATTTTGCAAGAAAAAGCAAATAAAAGTTCAAATAATGTAGAAATACACACACCTCCTAATCCTCGTAACTCGTGCTAGTGAAACCATAGAGGTGCTAAATTGAAAATAGGGCTATATTATATATGGTGTATGACAAGTGAATGGGTTGAAAAGAAAATGCGCTTGATTTGTGAGTGTATGTGTATTAAAGTGCTTAGGAGAGTTAGTCATTATTCCTAAATATATCCTACCCGTCCCTTAACCTATATTACAACCTTAAAGTCCTAATTAATCCTATTTTTGGCTAGCTTAGATTAGTAAAAATGTACACTACGGGCAAGCTTATGGTATGACCACATGATGCACATGAACTCTTTGTGAGAATGAGTGAATGTTGTTCAATTGTATGATATCCTTAATTTATGTTCAATGACATATTTGAATGTGTGGACGACTTTTATTTAACTCTTATATTTGTGGTGAGAGCACTTGATCTCATGACGGATTGGTGATGTTGTACACTTTCTTTTGTTGGGTGAGTGCGTGAGTTGAGGATGCTTAGTGATAACGAGTTGTCTCTTGAGGTAAGGTGGTTGTGGAGAGGTTGCTTGAGTTGGTTGAATAGCATTGTGTATACTTGGGCTAGTTTAAAAACGGGAAGAATGTGAAATTCGTGTGCTCATGCTTAATTTCCGATATCGATCACAGTCAAAAGGTAGGGTATTTGATTGAATTAATTGTGATGTGCTCTTTCATAGTGATAGGTACGTTTTGGGGTGTTGATATAGTCCATTGCTCGAGGACGAGCAAGAGTCTAAGTGTGAGGTGTTGATAATCGGCTTAATATATGCATATTTTGATATATATCGCTCATATTTTGCTCACATCTTGAAGATTTGAGATGTATAATATGATTATTTGTGCTAATTTGTGGTATTTTTATGTGTAGGAATCATTCGGATGCAATTTGGGGCGAAAGAGCACGAATTGGAGCGAAAATGAGAAGAAAAGGCAAAATTGAAATTTGAGGGTACAGTGTGTTTAAGTTGAGCGCCAGGGCCAGCACCCCATGTTGCCATGGACGCTCAAAGATGGAAGTTGTCCTGTTTCGACTAGGATTCGGTTATTTCGACCACAAGACACCCCCAACTCATATAAAAACCAACCTAAACGTATTTTGAAGAGGAGGGCGTGACTTTGAGAGAGAAACAAAAGTAAGAAACACTCGGGAGCATGGATTTGAGCAATTCTTCCTCTAGTATTCATTGATTTTATATATGAAACATTAATTTTGATGATTGTATGAATATGAGTGGCTAAGAACCCTATTGTTCTAGGGTCATGGGTGATACATGAATGTTGATGTTTGAAGTTTAACTTGATGAATTTAATTTTATCATATTGGGTTATTTATTTAATTATATTTTTAATTATTTTGTTGAGTAGCTAACAATAAAATACTATCTACGAATCTAGAGTTGAACTCGAAAGTGGAAATTCTAGATTGCATATAGAATTAAATAGAGCAGGTTCTTGAACCCGGGCATTGGGGAACGAATTCGCGGTTAGGATAGAAATATACCTAATTGCCTTGCTTGGTTGAAATACAGGAAGTGTAAATGCATTCTTGTTAATCTTAATTCCATAGACATATAGGCATTAAGTTAGCTTAAATAGGTGAGTAAGAACTCAACAGATTCTTTTGAGTAATATCAACCCTGTCAATCAACAGTCCAGATAAATCATTTAGTCATTTTAAGCCAAGAATGCAACACGATTGTTAACTAACCCGTGACCCTGAAATATCATCTCCTATTGATTGTTATCCGGAATTGCTTAAGTGTTGTGGTTAATCTCTAGTTATTTCATTGTTTGATAGTTTTAGGTAGGAAATTAGTCACTTATACATTTTGTGAGAAATCTCTTGAATCGATAAGTTGTTTGAGATTGAATCAGTCAAAAGTTAATCATAAGTCTTCATGGGAACGATACTCTACTTATTACTCTATTACTTGACGACCACGTATACTTGCGTGAGTGTGTTTGGTCGCAACAATATTGCTTATACCACATTGGTCTTGGTATAAAATAATTACATGAATTGGCGTACAAGCTATACATGTATTAATTACACTGGAATTAAAAATTGCTACCAAACATCTGGATAAATAATGCAATATTCTATAACGCCATGATTATTTTGTCCAATATATATTTAACGACACGTGCAGTTTTGTGCTTGTGATACTATCTAATTTTTGTTTTTTCTGTTTGCTATTTCCTGGCAAGGTTTGAGCTTTCAAACATATGGTGCAATGTTGATAGTACTTTTGGATTCTGTTAATGTGTTTTCTTTGGTTAGTGTTGCTTTTATTTTTGGTTTATTCAAATTGGCATGTTCTGTAATGTGTGGATTTTCATATGCCAATGCCACCAGTTACTATGAGGTCAAGTAAGTGATTCTTCAAGTAGCGGAGAGGACACCCCTTATCACTGTTACTTTGCATCCTCAAATGTCGATGATTATGACGGTGATGCCTCCATTTTTGCTCCACCGTAAGTTTCTTTCATCTTTTTCTCATCAGCTTTACTTTTTTGCTATCGTAGCGCGCTTGGACGAAATGAGTAGTGTATTGGATCTCCTAACTTACATGTGTTTTGCCTTATGCAATGTGCAGCACTCCGACCACTCTCTCATCAGTTTTGTCACTCGAACTTTGGTGAGACAATGACTATTCAGAAGTGATAGGTTATAAGTACCTCTATTTTATGTTTTGATGATCTAACAAACTTATTGTTAAAAACCAGATACGGAATCTGATTCACTTTTGGTACACACTCTCAAGTGCATGAAAACAACCTGACTCAAGCTGGAGAGAGTTGTCAGAACTTCAAACAGAACTTCAGAAGCTAAAGAATCAACACATGAAACAGATGATCTTGGGTTCCCCTGGTGACTGTACGAAGTCAACTCTCCACAATTGGAAAGTGACTGACTGCACTGCACAAGCAAACAGTACATCACAGTGCAACAGTCATTTCCATTGGGAAGGACCTTGTACCATTAAGTGCATACATCATTCAAGTGATGTCATCAATGTAATATTAATATTAATCCCATAACAAAAAATTACTTGAACACTAGAGAATTCACTCAAGCACTCCAAGTGATTGATTATCAAGAACAGCAATTCTCCAGTGCATCAAGAACAAAGTACACCGCTGCTACGGACCAGTTCTTATATCAGGTCTTTGTATGTCCTTAGTAGAGTTGTAATTTTGTAATAGTTCTTCATTGTAATTCCTATCTAGCTTGTCTAGAAGCATTGATTAGGAAACTCTTGTAAATCATAAACTTCAGTGTTTGTGGTGTGGCTAGAGTCATGGGGCTATAGATGCATTACAAAGTGGCTTGTAATATATGTGTTACAAGTTAGTAAGGGATTAAGTAGTTAATTCCTAGGTTACATAGTTTGTAATCTAAAAGTTGCTCATAGTGAAGTTGAAATCCTACAAGTGTAGGTCGTGATTTTTAATCCCGTTGAGCCAGAAATTTTTCACGTAAAAGTGCTCAGTGTTATTTACATTCTGTTGTGTGTATATAATCTGTGGAAACTAATAGATAACCTGGTCTCTATATAGTTTGGTGGACCCTCATATTCTATCAATTGGTATCAGAGCGGGTTCTTTCTATCAGGCTAACACCTATAAAGGATCCTCATGGCTGCTCCACCAAACTTTGAAGAAGGTCAGTCTACTTACATGCCACCTAGGTTCAACGGTCAATACTATTCGTGGTGGAAAACTAGGATGCATGACTTCATAATGGGTGAAGACACTGAGCTGTGGGATATTATCTGTGACGGACCTTTTGTCCCTACTAAGAAGGTTGGAGATCCAGCTGTAACAGTTCCTAAGACAAGAAAGGAGTTCAATGATGCTGATCGAAAGGCCATAGAGAAGAATTTTCGTGCTAAGAAAATTCTTGTATGTGGAATAGGTACTGATGCATACAACAAGATATCTGCTTGTCAATCTGCAAAAGAAATATGGGAAGCCTTACAGACAGCTCACGAGGGAACCACACAGGTAAAGCAATCCAAGATCGAAATGCTCACCATTGAATATGAGCTCTTCAGAATGAAGGACGATGAATCCATTCAAAATATGCATACTCGATTCACCTCCATCATCAATGAGCTGCACTCTCTTGGTGAAATCATTCCCAGGAACAATCTTGTAAAAGAAATCCTCAGCGTGCTGCCCAGCTCTTGGGAAAGTAAAGTAAATGCCATTACTGAGGCGAAGGATTTGCAGACACTGACCATAGACGAGCTTGTTGGAAATTAGAAGACTTATGAAAAGAAGAAGGACAGTGAAAGAAGAGAACCCAAAAGGGAAAAGAACATGGTTCTTAAGATAGAAAGCAATAACTCAAGTGGTGAAGAGAGTGATATGGCATACTTGACAAGAAGATTTCAGAAAATGGTTCGCAGGAATGGAGGTATCCAAAAGAGGGGCAGTTCTAGCAAGCCAAAGAATTATGACCTTTATCATAAATGTGGGAAGCCAGGACACTTCATCAAGGACTGTCCTCTCCTAAAGTAAGATCATTTCAAGCATAAGCCAAGAGGAACCCGGTTCCTGATAAACGCTTAAAGAGAAAGAATGTAGCTGACAATACTGTGAAGCAAGCTCTTGCAGCATGGGGAGACTCCTCCAGCGAGTCTGAAGAAAAAAATGATGGTGGTGATAGTTCAATGATGGCAGTGAAAAGTGAAACAACTGAGTATGACTCAATCTTTTCTTTAATGGCTCAATTAGATGACGATGAAGATGACGACAATGATGAGGTAAATTTTCTGGATGTTCAGAGAAATCTAAAATCCTACTCTCCTAAAAAACTCATGTCATTAGCAAATGTATTAGTTGATGCTTACCATAGTCTTATAAATGATAAGGATGCTCTAACTATGGAATTAGGAAATGCTGAACAAACCTGAGATGACCTGGTAGTTGTTGCAGTTAATTTGAAAGAAACAATAGATAATCTAAAAAATGAAAAGGATGTCTTAGCTGAAAAAATCACTAGCATAGAACACGAAAGAGATGATCTAATGGTGGAAGTGTTTGACTTAAAAGAAATTATTGAGAGCGTTAGTAAATAAAAGGAAGCCTTAATTGAGAAAGTTACTATCATTGAGCAAGAAAGAGATGACCCGGTAATGGTGGTAGTAGACTTAAAGGAAATGATAGAGGAACTTACAATGGAAAGTAGGCCTGGAAATTCTGAAAAAGGAAAAGAATTTACAAGTGGGGCACACATTAAGCTTGAAAATGAGTTGAATTTGGTAAATATTAGTATGTGTGTGGAACTTGAGAAAAATAAACAGCTTCAGGCAGAATTAGGAAAAGTGAAGAGTGATATTGAAAAATCTTGTAAGTGGACCTGGTCGTCTGATGCTATTAATGCCATGTATGTTAACAATGGGGGAAACATGCAGGGAATTGATTTTCAAAGGGAGAAGAATTCCTACGACCCTCATAGCAAGTATGTTACTGTACCCGGCAATTGGCTGTGTACCCACTGTGGTAACAATGGACACTTCAAGGAAAACTGCAAGGCCAGGGTTCAGTCTCTTCAAAAAAATAAGATCTTTACTGAGAGAGTAACTACTGCTAGAGGACCTGGTTCTTCTCATAAAAAACGCATGTTACCTGCATGGACTAAAATCGCACTCATTCATCCTTTTCCTTATTACAAGGGACCCAAACTTATTTGGGTTCCTAAATCTAACCCTTGATTTTCTTGTGCAGGGAGAAGTGAAAGGAAGCAACCAACAGTGGTACATGGACAGTGGTTGTTCAAAGCACATGACTGGAAATACAATGGATTTTCTTTCATTGAAAGCCCTGCAAGGAGGGAGTGTATCCTTTGGAAATGGGAAAAAGGGATACATTCTGGGAGTTGGAAGGATTGGGAAGTCACTCACTTAATTGAGAACGTGTACTATGTCAATGGCCTCAAGTATAGTCTCATAAGTGTCTCCCAAATATGTGACAAGGGAAACAAGGTGGAATTCTTGTCTAAGATATGCACATTCACCAACCTTGTAACTGGTGAAGTGGTGCTTGTGGCTAAAAGATACAGAAATATTTATGTTAAGGATTTTGAGTCTCTGCAAATCGGTGATCTGAGCTGTTTGAGAGCAGTTGATGATGATGCTGAACTGTGGCACAAAAGGTTGGGGCATGCAAGCCTCTCTCTACTAAATAAGCTGCTCCAGAAGGACCTGGGCGTGGTCTGCCCAAGTCAAGTTTCAAAGAACACAAAGTGTGTGATGCTTGCGCAAGAGGAAAGCATGTTAAATCTTCATTCAAACCCAAAAAGGACGTCAGCACCTCAAAGCCACTTGATATTCTCCATATGGATATATGTGGACCAATGAGGGTTCCAAGCAGAGGAGGAAAAAGGTACATCTTTGTGATAGTGGATGATTACTCCAGCTTCACTTAGACTCTGTTCCTCATAACCAAGGATGATACCTTTTAAGCATTTGTGGCTTTTGTGAAGAAGATTCAAGTAAAGATGGGATCAAAAGTGGCTTGCATGGGATAGAATTTGATAATGCAAGATTCGATGAATTCTGTACTGAAAATGGCATCACGCACAAGTTTTAAGCCCCAAGAATGCCAAAGAAAAATGAAGTTGTGGAAAGGAAGAACATGATTCTTGAAGATATGGCAGGGACAATGTTGATTGATAGTGGGATTGCAAAGAATTTCTGCACAGAAGCTATCAACACTGCTTTCTACTTGGAGAACAGGTGCATGATCAGGTCCTTTTTGAACAAAACACCTTATGAGTTGTTGAATGGAAAGAAGTCCAAGCTGACTCACTTGAGGACTTTTTGTTGTAAATGTTATGTTCTCAATAATGGAAAGGATCAGTTCCGAAAATTTGATGCCAAGAGTGATTAAGGAATCTTCCTGGGTTAATCATCTCAGAGTAAAGCTCACAAAGTATACAATAAGTGAACCCAGTGTGTTGAGGAGTGTGTACATGTGATCTTTGGTGAGTCTCATCTCTCCTGTGAAAAGAACAAGAACGATGATCAAGATGGAGAACCTTTAATTTATTGGTTCCAGGTGAAGTTATTGATATGGAAAATGGGAAAGCTAACATGATGAGCCATGTCAAGGAGTTTAGTGAAGAAAATACAACCACTTCCTCATCTGTTGGAGAAGAACCTGGTTTTAAAATCACAACAACTGAACCTGAAAATAGAGTGGTTGATGCAGTTCAAGGTACCCAACTGGCTGCAGACATAAGAATCCAAGAAACTCAGTCAGGTATGCCTAGATCCTCTACAAATGAGCTTCAAATGCCAAACTGGAAGCACAAGAGTTCACATACTCTTGACAACATAATCACCCCTCTGGATTCAGGAGTTCAAACCAGATCAAAAGCCATAAATTCACTTGCCTTTTTAGCATTTCTCTCCCAAATAGAACCCAAAAATATCAAGAAAGCTTAGAAAGATGCAGACTGGATCACAACTATGCAGGAGGAGTTGCATCAATTTGAGAGAAACAAAGTATGGCACCTGGTTCCCAGACCTGTAAACCGTACCATCATAGGGACCAGGTGTCTATTCAGAAACAAACTTGATGAGTTTGGAAATACAACAAGAAACAAGGCAAGGCTACAATCAGGAAGAAGGAATTGATTATGATGAGACATTTGCTCCAGTTGCTCGAATGGAGGCTATCAGAATTCTCATTGTTGTTGCATCTCATATGGAATTCATATTGTTCCAAATGGATGTCAAAAGTGCATTCCTGAATGGCTTCCTCAAGGAAGAAGTTTATGTCAAGCAACCACTAGGTTTTAGTGTCATGAGCATCCAGAACATTTGTTCAAGTTGGCAAAGGAATTGTATGGGTTGAAGCAGGCTCCTCGAGCTTGGTATGAAAGGTTGTCAAAGTTTCTATTAGAAAATGGTTTTTCAAGAGGAAAAATTGACAACACCCTTTTTTTGAAAAAAACGAGGGAGGAACCTGCTAATTGTTCAGGTATATGTTGATGACATCATTTTTGGGGCAACAACTAATTCTCTGTGTGAAGAATTTGCAAAACTCATGGGAAGTGAATTTGATATGAGCATGATGGGGGAGTTGAATTTCTTCCTAGCACTTCAAGTGAAGCATTCCACAAAGGGAACATTTATAAGCCAGCAAAAGTGCATCAAGGAGCTTCTGAAAAGGTTTGACATAGAAGCATCAAAAGTGATCGAGACTCTCATTGCCACTGCTACACGTCTAGTTATGGATGAACCTGGTTTTCCTGTCAATCAAACCATGTATAGAGGCATCACTGGATCACTCCTGTATCTCACTGCAAGCAGACCAGATATTGTATTCAGTGTGGGTCTGTGTGCAAGGTTCCAGTCAAATCCAAAAGAATCTCACCTTAAGCTGCTAAAAGAATTTTGAGATATCTTAAAGGGACACAGGACCTGGTTCTCTACTACCCTTCAAGTGACAACTTTAATTTTATTGAGTATGATGATGCTTATTATGTAGGTTATCTAGTGGACAGGAAAAGCATTTCTGGATGGCACACTTTCTGGGTTCCTATCTTATCTCATCGGGTACAAGGAAGAAAAATTCAGTGGCACTCTCAACAGTTAAAGCAGAATATGTTGCAGCTGCTTCCTGTTGTGCTCAACTACTGTGGATCAAACAACAACTGGAAGAATTTGGAGTGCAAACTGATTGTGTACCTCTCTTGTGTGACAATACAAGTGAACTCAACATGGCAAAAAATCCAGTCCAAGACAAGAGGACCAAGCACATTGATGTGCGACATCACTTCCTCAAAGATAAAGTTGAAAAAGGGCTTATTTGTATGAAGTTTTGCAGGACTGAAGATCAAATTGCAGACATATTTACCAAAGCCCTGAGTAGAGAACACTTTGAGAAAAACCGCTTGGAACTAGGGTTAATAAAGCCCAACTGAGGACTTGGTTCCCAACTTATGGCTATGAAAGTCACATACATGTAAAAGTAGCTAAAGTGTTTTGTGGCCAAGTCTAACTCACCTCTATACCGTTACAGGTAGACATGCATGATGATTACAAAAGCAGCTGAGGCTGTCCATAAGCGGTAAAAAGGGGTTAAGCTCGCAAGACTTGTCAGGGAACCTAGTTCTCATGACACAGGTTAGTAGTCTCTTGTTCTCTCATACTCAATTTAAAATGAACAAAAATAGTGCCACATCATCAACTTTTCAGTCTCTTTATGTCACGTCTTTTCATTTAAATCGATTCACCTGCCTCTAAGCGGCCCATCTCTCTAAGTACTTCCCGTCGTTTCAGAACCGGTCCCTCTATTTCTCATAAATACTTTCGTCATCATCATAACCCTTCACTTCCAAAATTCAAACTTCCCTTGTCTTCTCTCTTCCCAACTCTCAAAAGCTTTTTCAGCAAACCCTCACCATGTCTGAAAATCAAACAACCCCTAATACACCTGATGGTAAACCTATCGAGTCCTCACATGTAGAAAATCCGTCAGTCGTTTCCTCTCCCACCACCCTCTCAAGTCCTAACCCTAGACCAGAGTCTCCTCCACACTCCACTCCTCTTTCTACCCATTCAGATTCTGGTCCTTATCCAAGTTGCGAAGAGTCGAACAAGCCTGATAATGTCAATATTCCTCCAACTTCGTCGGAAAATCAAAGTAAACAGGGTAATCAGGAAAGTGTGGTTCCAGAGGACAATCAGGGAAAGTCATCTTCTACGGTGGATGTACCTTCGAATTTCACCCCGAAGATCAGTCCAGAAACAGCTAAGGAAACTGTAACAGGTTGTGATTCCAAAGGTATCTCTGCCTCCTCTGTTACTATTTCTATGGAACCTCAAGAGAGGGAGGATATAGAGAATATGCTATCCATTGCTGCTGTGGGGTAGTTGTTGAGGAAGATTCAAGGAATCCTGAGTCTTAGGGGGAAGAGACTCAGCCCATAATAGGGGAATGGGCACTTGTACGTTTTGAACATCCGGCACAGGAAGATACTACTGGGGCTCCACATGATGGACCTAATCCCTCTCCTGAGAATCCAGTTCAGGAATCATCACCCCAGGTTAGTGTTGACCCTGCTCCTTCTCCTCACTTTGACACTGATCCTCTGAATATGGTAGTACGTGAGATGAAGTCTAGTGATGAAGAGGACTTAGATGATATTGTGATCAGTAGCTTTATCAGGGTGAAGAAGCTAGTGGCAACTCTAGAGCTACCTCCCAAGCGACCCACTACACGGTTATAGAAAAAGGAGGCTCTAGAGTCTGCCCTTAAGAAAATCCAGAAGAGTCGAAGGAAGAAGAGGTTAGTCAAGGATGTAAAGGTTGTAGTAGATATGGATGTCCCTATAGTTGCAGTTGATGAGGAAGCTGAAGAGGAACCCAGTTTCTTAACTCGGAGGTCCCTGAGGCAGAAGCACGCTCTCTCTCAATCTAACAGGAACACTTCTACAAGTGCTGAGAGTCCTTCTAAGAGTGGTGAAGAGTTCTACTGAAAAACCAGTGAAAGCTAGCGACAAGTTGGAGGATGAAGAAGTAGAAGTATTTGAGGAGAATACGCATGTGAAGTCTGTTGAAAAGGTTCAGTCAAGTGGGGGGTCAGTGAAAAGAAAGTTGGTTGATGATGAGGAACCCGGTTTCTCCAAAAGACAAAAATTGGTGAATATTTTGGAAAGGAGAAGTTGAGATACAAAAAAGTGTTACGGGGCCGTACATTTGCCCCTAAGACTTTGGAGATGGCTGGTATGCGACAATTGGTCGAAATATGTGAGTTTCAGTAGTGGGCACATTTGTTTAATGTTGATGTGCCAAAAGTGTATGAGGAAGAGGTTCGGAGTTTTTATGAAGACCTCTTCACTGTTGAAACTGATCACATTTGTGCCCTGGTGAATGGTGTGGACATAGTAATGGATTCAGCTATGTTGGGACAGATTCTTAAGGTTCATGCTGAGGGATTGTCATCCATTCATGGTGCCTGCAGTTCAAATTTCCACAATGCCATTTTCAAAGAAAGAGTAGTGCATCAGGGGGAACGGGTGCATAAAAAGGCACTTCTTCTAGTTTACCAGTTGATTTTTGAGATGGTCAACAAGGTCTTGCTTCCCCGTGCTGAGAGGAGGTCTATCACTTCAAAGGCTGACTTAGTTCTTATGGAAGCCCTGGATAGTTTCACAACTATCAATCTGCATGGTATCATGATTGAACATATGCAGAAGGTGGCAGAGTTTAAAGACGGCAACCATGGTCTTCCTTATGGATTCCTCCTTACAAGGGTATTCAAGTTCTTTAAGGTGCGTTTAGGACAGGCAAAAATGGGGACCAAGAAACAGACCTTCTCCAAGACTACACTAGAAAAGTGTGAATGCATTGACAAGGTTGGAGGAGTCGGCAGTACTTCAACTACCTCCCAGCTTATTAATGCCAAGAATAGTGCTACCGAGGAGATAAGGAAGTTGAAGGATAGGAACGCTATCTTGGAGACTTGCCTTAGAGGCACCAGATTCTACCAGCTCTTCGAACACAGAGGTTGCCCGACTAACCAAAGAAACCGTTGAGCTCAGGCAACACGTTGAGGACCTAAAGGAGAAATTGCTCAAGAGCAAATGTCCGCCAATGCCCGGATGGATCTTGCTCTCAAAACTCTTTCCACATCTTCCAAGACCTCTTCCTCTAGTGTCCCCTACGAATGTTCCCTAAGTGACCAATTTTCAGTGTCTCTATCTTTTTAAGTTGTTTTGATGATGTTTGCGGTACTTGTTTTGTTTGTTTTGTTGTGGATGGAAAAAAATGGTGATGTTGCCGCTGTAACAGTCCAGAAATATTTCATGCAAGTCTTTCCCTTTTTGCTGTTAATGTTAATGCTTTTTTATCTCTGTTTTCTATCATGTTTGTGTGCACACAAGTGGCATGAGCTAACTACACTAGACTTCTTTACGTTGTTTACTTGTTTGTATTTTTAATGATGCCAAAAGGGGGAAGTTAAATTGCGAATTAGAAGCAGTGCACTGATTAAGAGGGAAGTACATTAAGGGGGAAGTACTAATTCAGGGGGAACTCTTTGAGGTTCCTGGTGCATTATCTGGTTTTTGTGGCTCTTTGCGGGATTATCAATTTTAAGTTTGTCATCATCAAAAAGGGGGAAAATTGATAGGTTATAAGTACCTCTGTTTTATGTTTTGATGATCTAACAAACTTATGGTCAAGAACCGGATATGGAACCTGATTCACTTTTGGTACACACTCTCAAGTGCATGAAAACAACCTGACTCAAGCTAGAGAGAGTTGTCAGAACTTCAGACAGAACTTCAGAAGCTAAAGAATCATCACAGGGAACAAATGATCTTGGGTTTCCCTGGTGACGGTATGAAGTCAACTCTCCACAGCTAGAAAGTGGCTAACTGCACTGCACAAGCAAACAGTACAACACAATGCATCAGTCATTTCCATTGGGAAGGACCTTGTACTATTAATTGCATACATCATTCAAGTGATGTCATCAATGTAATATTAACATTAATCCCATAACAAAACAGCACTTGAACACTAGAGAATTCACTCAAGCACTCCAAGTGATTGATTATCAAGAACAATAATTCTCCGGTGCATCAAGAACAAAGTACACTGATGCTACGGACCAGTTCCTATATCAAGTTTTTGTATGTCCTTAGTAGAGTTGTAACTTTGTAATAATTCTTCATTTTAATTCCTATTTAGCTTGTCTAGAAGCATTGATTAGGAAACTTTTGTAAATCATAAACTCCAGTGTTTGTGTCGTGGCTAGAGTTAGTCATGTGTTGAAGTCTTTGTAGTAGATATATTACAAAGTGGCTTGTAATAGATGTATTACAAGTTAGTGAGGGATTAAGTAATTAATTCCTAGGTAACATAGTTTGTAATCTAAAAGTTGCTCATAGTGAGTTGAAATCCTACAAGTGTAGGTCGTGATTTTTAATCCCATTGAGCCGGAAATTTTCGACATAAAAGTGCTCAGTGTTATTTACATTCTGTTGTGTGTGTATAATCTGTGAACACTAATAGAGAACATGTTCTCTATATAGTTTGGTGGACCGTCATATTCTATCGAAGAAGAAAAAAATTTATTTCATTTATAATGCACACGTTGAAGACTAGTGTGACTTTTTTTTTTCTCCTGAATTCTGTTCTGTAGGTAATTTGAACTGAAATAATGATGTGATGGAACCTGCTGCTTCAAATAGGTAATATAAATTCTTGTATGGTTATACTTTGAGGGCTTTTTGAAGGCTATGCAAAAGCAGATTCACTCTGTTTGGCCCAAGTTGGACAAAAGTTCACATTTGAAGACATGCTTTGTTTCCAAAGGGTTAGATTGAGCTCTATAGGTTTTTGCATGTTTTAAATGTTGTGTACCTCTTTCGCACTAACAAGCTAAAAACAATTTGCATCTTTACAGGTGCCAATTCCAACATCAACCTTGAAAATAAATGGCGATGTAATTACCAGGGCAGTTAAGTTATTTCAGTTGATACTGCAGTATATGGTGAATACATGTTCGTCTATACTCATACTGTGGCTCATACTGACACCGAGGTTCAAGTATTTGCAATATATACTCTAAATGTGTTGAAACGTTATATTAAGGCTGGGCCTAGGCATACGATACCTGGTTGTGAGGAGATTGAAGCTCTCTTAACTGGTAAACGATTAGTACGACAGTGTTTTTCTTGGATGAAACCTTCGTGGAAATTACATATGGCATTACTACTACTCTAGCTGATGCTAGTGAGGTACTGCTGGGTTATTTAATATGTGATATATTTTTCATATTCTTTAGTGGAAGTGGACATTGGGCTGAAGATACTATAAGGGGTAGGTGACAATGTGTTATGGAGGGAGTAAGATGTTTTTGCTTCTCTAAATCTATTTTTGAAGGTGACTTTTCAAATATTTGGGATTTTAAGCTTGTGTGCTTTGTTTAGTGGAGTATATTGCCTTGGATGAAAATAAGTATATTGGCGATCTACTGAGAGACTTTAAGGCATCAAAAGACAGAAGTAAAGGGAAGATTTTGCATTGTAAACTGATTTTCAAGAAGACGTTATTTCGGGAGTCAGATGAAGCTGCCAATGATCGTACAATTATCTTATGTTCAAGTATGTCGATTTGCTTCTAGTTAGATTGAGTTGTACTAAATGTTTAAGTTCATTGGTAGATCCTCGAAGTCGAAGTTGATAATATATGTTATGTGTTCACAGTTGCAGCATGATTACATTATCCTGTTGGCAAGGATGATGCAGCGCAGAGCAGATTCTGGTTGACATTGGATAGCCCTGAATCTCGCGAGTTAGTAGTTTTCAATGTCTTTTGTTCCTTCCAAATTATGCCTAGTACTGCATGCTACTATTCCCTGAACATGTCGTAGGTGCCCCCCTATCTGCTAAGTTGTTTTGTTATTTATTCTAGAGAGTGCCCATCACTGCTGGGACATTTTCTACCCAGACAAATTCTGGGAGGGGGAGTTGGATATCCTTTCTCGACACAAATTGATGGTAAGAGCTTAACCGGGTCTCCTTGCCCAAGGAATCATGTTCAAAAAATTTGAGGAGAAGTTCTTCTATTTAATTTTTCCTTAATGTTGTCTTTTTTATGGTTAATATACATGTATTTTCTTTCATAATACA
Source organism: Nicotiana paniculata (assembly GCA_005239505.1). Classification (NCBI taxonomy): domain Eukaryota; kingdom Viridiplantae; phylum Streptophyta; class Magnoliopsida; order Solanales; family Solanaceae; genus Nicotiana; species Nicotiana paniculata. Next base: position 73,272 of record ML339961.1, read on the forward strand.
ATGTGTTCTTCAATAAATACTAGTAGATGATTTATGCTTCATGTATTTCTCAAAGCCACTTTTTGTGAACAGGAAACGGGAACTACCAGCAGCGGTTGTCTCTTGTCTCTTAGTTCTTCTCCAATTGCTCATTTTCTTTCTGTTTGTTTCTTTTCTATTTTCAATGTAGCTAGTTTTCCCCTTATTTGAAATTATACCAAACAGTGTTTCGATGGCTTATGTTGAAATTCCTTGGAATAGTTTATCCATGTACTCCATTTGAGTTTGTGCCAGGTTAAAATAAGGTTCATTTGTTATTGTTATCGCCTCTGTGTTAAAACTCAGAAAATCAGAAGAACTGTTAAAAGAAACATAAAATATATAAACGATAAGAAATATTCCGAGTCCACAATTTCCTTGTGTGTCCTTAAGGAATTTTAACCCCCTCACAAGTTGCCAAGGTAATGGATTAAATCCTCCCAGGAT